>CP092885.1:11265881-11282044 GCA_030710605.1 Cordylochernes scorpioides
TACTGATAACCATTGAAATTCTGATATGGCACTTGATAGAAAAATGATTTAAAGTTATAGGTGTTAAGGTCGGTGTGGTGAGAACTCAGCCTACCAAGCTACAAAGAACTAAGATACCGCATTTTTCAGGGACGAGACTAAGTAATTTGACTTAACCCAGTCTCCTAGAGCGTATCGTATTTAGATCGGCATATGCCGCCAACTACACAATATATATATGTCATAATATATGCTCTTCCAGGATTTATAAAACAAACCAACAGCCAACGAGAGAGAAATGGGCCGCTAAAGCGAGACACTTTAGACAACTAACTAACGACCATTTTTGGCCACATTCCTGAGGGGGGCGTCACCACCTGGCGACTATCCTGGTTGCCCCCCCCCCCGGTTGTGTACACAGATAAAACAGTCGTTCAACTGATAACGTCTCGCTCGCTACCTTTTTTTTTTTTTTCTCTCTCGGCTGGCTGCCTGGATGATTGCTCTAACAACTCGTCGTGTGATTATTTTTCTCCTCACCACATTTACCACTAAATTGTCACATCGAAAGCCGACAGGATAAAACCTGACCGGGAAACAAATCCCTCATATACCAGAGTATAAAGAAAACAAGAAGCAATACCACGATGATCGAACAAACCCACAACCAAGTTCCAAAAGAACCAACGACCGACTCTACTGTAGCCGCTTCCCTTCGAACTCTCACCCTCTGTCTCGACCAACTTTTAAACCGTGAGTCTGAAGAAACAATCACCTACGACGGAGATGAACCTGCCGCACAATTCTTCTCACAACTTGAGTCTCAGCCGAACTTCCACAACTTAGAGCCAGCACGCCAAGCTCGAAAGGCTCTATCATCACTCAGAGGCGAACCTCGCAAAATTGCACAAGACTTAGCGCTACTCAATAAGACTTATGAAGAGGTCAAAGAGTCACTCTGCGCCGTCTATCCCCGACGCCCTAGCTTCACCCTTCAAGAGTTCTATTAATTTAAATGCACGTCGATGGCCGAGATCGAGACCTACTACAAGAACAAGGTCCGAATAGGATTGGCGATCAACCTCCCTAAGAGTGCCATCGTGCAAGCACTATCCAACGGTGTGCCACGTAACTATGGCAACCTTTTAAAGATGGCACAACTCTCGGGACCAGAAGAATGGTTGTGCTTAGCCCAACAGCTGACCTACGAAGGGGATAACACCAGCACTAAAGCTGCGCAACAACGATCACCGCGCCAGAGCAGAACACCTTCCACCACCGTGGACAAGACCCCACCATATCCTTGCCGTTACTGTGGCGGACAACACTGGCACGCACAGTGTCAGCAGCGAGGGCCCTACCAGCGGACTTTTCGGACCTTTACACCTGCGGTCCACAGCGTCGAGCAACCCCAAAGATCGACTGAGCCTGCAGGTGTCTACGAGACCGCAGCAACGACGAGCTCGGGAGAAACCAAGTAATGCCAGCTTCGGCAGCAGAACTCCTCCGAAGCTCAATGAACCTACCTGCACCATAAACCAGCATACGCCTGTAAGTGCAATTATTTTAACCCCTATCATTCATTCTTTAAAGATGCCATTCCTAATTGACTCTGGAGCCAATGTTTCCATAATTAGTTTAAACCAATTTGAATATATTAAAAATGTTAATAGTTTCATTTGTTCCACCCCTATCAACAATGATGTTATTATCCGTACTATATCTAGTCATGCCAAACCAATCGGATTAGTTACCTTACCAATACAATTTAATAATTTTAATGAAACATTTTATATTTTAAATTCACCCCTTGAACATGGTATCCTATCTATTCATGTTATGCAATTCTTAAGATTAACAATAGATTTTCATAATCAATTGATACTTCAAAATAGTGTTCCAGTACCTAAACATTTGTACCATTTTGTATGTGACCTTCCCACTTGTAAGCACGGCTCGCGAATAATAACTTCTAACCCTAAACGACCCATAATTCACTCGGTTAACTTAGGCGTTGACGATTTTCAACCTCCACGTGAGCCTTACTTACAAACAACCCTTAGTAATATTTATCAACCTTCCCCTGAATGCCCCTCTCACCCTTACAACCTTAATAGCATTCCTACCAGCCCATGCGCCTCTAGAGAATTAATGATTAAAGAATTTATCGAACAACGCCCAGAACTGACTATCCCTTATCAGCAATTATTGTATTCTTTTAAGGATATTTTCCCTATCAATAAATTCAATGTATTACCACTCAACATAACCCCTGTAAAACTCAAAATTATTTCTGATAAGGTTATTTCCCTCCGACCATACCGAACTCCCTATGCCTACCAGAAGGAAATTCAGGACCAGATATCTCAACTTCTGAAACATGACATAATCACCCCCTCCTCTAGCCCATATTCCTCTCCTGTGACACTCGTTCGCAAACGCGATAACACCATGCGTCTCTGCATTGACTTCCGTCGCGTGAACGAACTAGTACCCTCGGATTTGCATCCTTTGCCATTGATAGAAACGGTACTGGATAACCTGTCGAAAGCCAGAGTATTTAGCACCGTTGACATAAGCAATGCATACTATCAAATCCCCATCGCGGAGGAGAGTCAACCACTACTCTCTTTCGTGACTCAACAAGGGCAATATAATTTCAAACGCTTACCCTTTGGGTTCAAATCAGCACCCCAAATTTTCGAACGTGTGATTACCCAGTTGATCCACAAACACCACCTCTCTTTCATAGCCCATTATTATGACGACTTCGTTATTTTTTCTGACTCCTCAGAACAACACCTTACGCACCTTCGACTTTTCTTTAAATTCTGTTTAGAGGAAAATCTCCAACTTAACCTTAAAAAATGTAATTTTTATCAAAATGAAATAGATTTTCTCGGCTACCACATCACCGCAGGGACTTACACACCTAATATTAAAAATACCGAAATCATCAACGCTATTAGAACTCCTATCAACGTTAAAACCCTACAATCATTTTTAGGAGCCGTCAACGTATATCATAAATTCATCCCAGAATATGCTAGACTTCGCCACCCCTTAAATCAATTACTAAAAAAGAACGCCAAATGGCTTTGGAGCCCGAATTGTCAACAAGCCTTTGATAAATTGAAGCAACACCTCGCAACACAACCTGTGTTACATCTATTTCAAGAAGGGCTCCCATGCCAGGTCTATTGCGACGCTTCCACGCAGGGCATCGCAGGTGTACTCAAACAAGTACATCCTGACGGTAACATCTACCCTGTACAATATTACAGTCGCGCGTTGCGTTCCTATGAGCGTAATTACACTATATCTGAACTGGAGTGCTTAGCCATTGTAGAGTGCGTTGACAAATTCCGAGTACCTCCTAGGTACAAGGTTTGTCATCTACTCGGATCATCACGCCTTACAATGGCAAAAGACCATAAAAGACCCCACCGGACGCCTCTTTCGTTGGAGCCTTCGACTCTCAGCTTACGACTATGAGGTCAAATATCTCAAGGGCTCGCGTCAGTACGAGGCGGACCTAATCTCCCGTAACCCTTTCTGCGGATTCCTATCCACAGGTCAAATAAAAGATCATCAGGGCGAATTACGGAGGGACACAAGGTATATCCTCAATGACAAGGACCTTATGACCATCATACGACGGGGTGTCACTAAAATAATTGTTCCACCATCACTCCGTGGCACCCTACTACAACGAGCCCATCGCGATTTCAATCACCCCGGCATTTCGCAGATGACCAGACTGATCGCAGCCCAATACTATTGGGACGGCATGACAAATGACATCAGGACACATGTAAGAACCTGTTCAGTATGCCAATTGGTCAAACCACCAAAAGGACCTATCTACGGAGAATTGGGACAACTCCCCCCAGCGGTCCTGCCGTACGAACTAGTGTCACTAGATACTATTTCTGGATTCGCGAAATATGGGAATTCTCAGACCTTCTTACATGTCGTAGTGGACCATGCCACACGGTACGCGTGGGCATTTCCATCGCGGTCCACCAGCATTCTCACCTATACCCAAGTGATTAAAAAGGTGATGCAGTTTGGTTCGCCTAAACGACTTTTGACGGATAGAGCTCCTGCCTTCACCTCTCCGAAATTTCGTAGATTTTTGATCAGACATAACATTGGCCAACTTCTCACGACAAGCAACAACCCTCAGGCCAACGGATTAAGTGAACGACTAAACGCCACGATTACTGGCAAACTTAAACTGTTGCGCCTCCAACAACCTAAGACGGCCTGGACCAAGCTACTACCTCAGGTCCTTCAGGCTTATAACCATACCCCACATTCGGTAACCGGGTTTCCACCGTCATACCTTTTGTTAGGTAGTTTCCCGCTACAACTATCCGAGCATGTACAAAACTACCCAAAAATCGACGACGCCAGAGAATTGGCCTATCAAAGGACACATGAACGACACTTACGCGACAAAGCGAGATTCGACCAAACACATAGAGCTTCCGATTTTGAAGTAGGCGATCTCGTTTTGGCAAAAACATACCACCATCCAGACACTGGTAAACTGGCACCTTTCTTCTCAGGACCTTATGAAATATTGGAGATAATTTCCCCTCAAATCGTACGGATCAACCGCTCCAACCGACCTCTAAGTCGTGAGACAGATACAATTCATGTCAACAAATTAAAACATTATACGGAAAACGAACAATTTATTTCACCGCCCGTAAATGATCGAGACCAACCCAAAAATACCTTCAATTTCCCATATAAACACTTCAATCACACTCTAATCCATACTAAAACGGCTATTAACTCACTAAAGCAACATGACTACACTTACAATCAAGATGATCAAAGATATTTGAACCACTTATCCCCTGAAATCTTTACCAATTACTAACCTGACAACAAGACTTTACGAACCCAGTAGTATCTAAATAATTAAGGTAGAGTGGCCCAAAGCAAGTTTCCCATCGCTCTGTCCGCCTATATTCTACCTTTGCATCTAGAACTATTTTATCTTCGAAAATTAAATATAAGTCCATTCGACTTCCTCACCTACACACGGGACTTTTCCCCTCGGACTCGCTACACAAGTAACTACATAGATAAGTTAGATTGGCCCAGGGCAAGTCTCCCCTCGCTCTGTTCGCCGAGGTTCTAACATTGTATGTAGTTTTATATTTACCTCAGTCCTGAGCTCACACAATTGTCAACCTCAATCTCATTTCTCGTACTCTACACTTATAGCATAGAAAGCCCATGACAAGTTTCCCCTTGCCATGTCCGCCTGAAAAATATCTTAAAGTGTAGAGTTCCCCAGTCTTAATGATCTTCAGAATTTCACCATATGTATGTGACTCTTCTTCTCGTTGTTCACACTCCTCCATATCACTTCCCTTATAGTACATTAGATTTTGTTGTATATAGCCTTTTATAACCTTGATATTTTCAAAGATTTCCTTAAATGTCAAACTCCCCGGTGTTGTAAAACTGCTTGTAAATAATATTTACTTGTGTACTATACAATATTTTATTTACATAAAACTATGTCACCATTACCTTAACTAATTTTAACTGTAAAATTATTTTTTCTATTCCTGGCTTCACCAGCTTTAAATATACTTAAACTATGTTCAGCCTTCTTCAACGGGGGCCATATGTCATAATATATGCTCTTCCAGGATTAATAAAACAAACCAACAGCCAACGAGAGAGAAATGGGCCGCTAAAGCGAGACACTTTAGACAACTAACTAACGACCATTTTTTGGCCACATTCCTGAGGGGGGCGTCACCATCTGGCGACTATCCTGGTTAGCCCCCCCCCCCCTCCCCCCACCCCGGTTGTGTACACAGATAAAACAGTCGTTCAGCTGATAACGTCTCGCTCGCTACCTTTTTTTTTTTTTTTTCTCTCGGCTGGCTGCCTGGATGATTGCTCTAACAACTCGTCGCGTGATTATTTTTCTCCTCACCACATTTACCACTAAATTGTCACATATATATATGGTAATTTGAACCAACAACCCCATATTGGTAAATATAACAAGATTGTATGAATCAAAACGTATTGTATAATAAAAATACTTCCATAAATAATTGTATGCATAATTGACATGCACCATTGCATCAAAATATGTAATGAACTCTGTACAAACTGAAGATAATAAAATAAAACTGTTTATTAGAATGATATTTTAGTTAAATAGTAGAGAGTGAGATATAAAAGTCCAACAGCGTTTAAGAACGAGGCTTGAAAGTGTCGGAAGTTTCCAGAAAGTTGTTAGGAGAATACAAGGACCTCTTTCATGATTCAACTCAATATTACGTAAGACTAATGCCCAGTACTTCCGCATTGAAAGCTATCAAGACCTCCAATAAGCAGGAAATGCATAGTCACTTCTAAGTCCGCCGAAGAAGCCCTCGTCAGTTGTCTCCAACGTTCCACCATTTCACCATAGAACTTTTTCTTCTTTCTTATCTTCACTCAATCATATTAGGGTATCAAGCTTTTAAAGCTTGATACTTGACAACCATCATGATTGGGTGAAGTAGAATGCGTCTGCCTTTGCCATTAAGACTGGGAGCACTACTCAGTGGCAGGCCGACTTAGCTCCAAAAGAAATGGCCGCCTCTGGCATGAGGAACAGACACCATGTGCAGCCGCTCCTAACAATGGAGTACAAACGCTGCTCAACTTGTATCCCTGGATTAGGAACCCTTACAGGGTAATATCAGCTGGGCCAGCTAAACCCAGGTTTTTTAGTGAGCTTGTTACTGCTCCCCCTTCTCCTTTTTCATCCGGGCTTGGGACCGGCAAAGGCGGAGTTTTCCATAGAACTAACTTCACAGAACTTTCCTAGTACAACTGTTTCCCTTAGTTTTTTTATGTTGAAATCCCAAGTGTTACACTCTGTCTCGACCACGACTACCTGTACTCTGTGCGATCTGTGAAAGGTCTTCCAAGGTGCAGAGAGGTATTGGGAAGCTTTCCACACCCGAACGTATGTCCCTTCGGTTAACACACACACACATATACGAAATACGAATGTAAATCCAATCTTTCAGACAACAGAAGTATCTCCCAGCCACTTCTAGGTAAACCCGCTCTCTCTGATTGGCCTATTCTCCAGCACGCCGACTAGTGCGCCACCAAACGACATTCATGTCGAACATTCCAGAGAAGTCGAGGCTTTTCTTTCAACACCTTGCCGTAACAATAATGTAAAGCTCATTCACCAGTGTCGTGAGTCATCGAGATTTAAACATCTTTCAATAATAATGGAAGAAAGATGTGAACATATTAGAAAGGAAAAAGTGTATCTACCCTTGTTCCAATGTTAGCCATGGAGCACCACGTGATGCCTTCAATGATAATCTCACTTTCGTTAATGACTCTAGTCACGGAGGCACTTAAAATATTAGAGGTAGTCCAGATTTTTTTTATATAGTGATGCCACATATTGGCGTGTATCATTGTGTCTTTCATTTAATATTTGCCTTTTTTCCCATTATAAGAATAAATATACCATTTTTGCTCATTATTAAAAAAATGAATAAGCTTAACAGAGCCTCTGTTCATACACTTTCACGTGCCTTCTTTCTCGAGTAGAAAATGCAACCTCTACTTGTTAGCTCAATTAATAGCGTGACGAAATATAAATCTACTGTGCTTGTAATTTCGAACGATATATGCCTCATTCTAATACATTTCAAAAGGATTTCTAATTATATTAAAATATCGGTAAAATTATTTTTAAAAAAACACTCAATGGCAAATACACAAAAACACAAAAAAATGTTGGCTCAGTTCCTAGTGTGACGAAATATAGATTAACTGTACATGTAATTTCGAACGATATATGCCTTATTTTAATACATTTCAAAAGGATTTCTAATTATACAGGGTCCATTATGAAAGTAATGAGCATAATGTTATTGTGACGCGACGATAGATGGCAACACGGTAAAACTGTGGGAAATGTGGTGGAGGGATATGCCCTTTCAATCCATCTGGTCGTCAGTTGAGTTCGAGCAGTGTGAGGGGAGATACATGCCTCCGATTGAAGTGTGTTTTCAACTTTTGTAACATAGCGCGATGGAGCGTTCGCTTGAACAACGATACGCCATAAAGTTTTGCGTGAGGCTTGGAAAAAATGCAACCGAAACATTACAGATGCTGCAAAAACCCTTCAAGGACGATTGCATTTCAAGATCACAGTCTGGGAAGTGGCACAAGGCGTTCAAGCAGGGCCGGGAGGAGGTCGCCGACGAACCCCGTTCAGGACGCCCAACAACGGCCAGAACTGACGAGAACGTAGATCGTGAGCTCGAAGTTTTGCGTACCGACCGTCGATTAAGTATCCAGCAAATTGCTGACACAATACAAATGTCCACATTTGTGGTACATGTGACCGAGGATCTGCAAATGCGTAAGGTCTGTGCGAAGCTTGTGCCGAAAGTGTTAACGCAAGACCAGAAAGAACTTAGAGTTTTGCGCTGTCAAGAATTGTTGGATTTGATTCAAAATGAACCGGACTTTCTGAACTCTGTAGTAACCGGAGACGAATCCTGGATGTTTGAATACGACCCAGAGTCGAAAAGGCAGAGCTGTGCATGGCACACAAAATCATCCCCACGCCCCAAGAAAGCGCGAATGATCAAGTCGCGCATCAAAACGATGATCATTGTCTTCTTTGACATCCGAGGAATAGTCCATTGTGAGTTTGTACCGCAGGGACAAACTGTAAACTCAGCCTTTTACCTGGAGGTGCTCAGGAGATTGAAACGCCGGATCCCACGCGTGAGGACTGACATTAAAGACACGGTCAAGCTCCACCATGACAATGCCACCAGCCACACAGCCTTCATCATTACCAACTTCCTGGCCCGGAGCAACACCCCGGTGATCCCTCACCCCCTTTACAGTCCCGACTTAGCTCCATGTGACTTCTTTTTGTTTCCTAGACTCAAGAGAGAGATGAAAGGAAAACATTGGGAAACCGTGGAAAAAATCCAACACCATGTTACAACGTTCCTGAGAAGCATTCCTGTCGAGGAGTTTCAGGGTGCCTTTCAGGCGTGGCAAACGCGTCTTCGCAAGTGTATTGATGCAGGAGGAATGTATTTTGAAGAATATTGAACATTTACACAAATTACGATCAATAAATGTATTTTGCTAGTAAATGCTCATTACTTTCGTAATGAACCCTGTATTAAAATATCGGTAAAAATGATAAAAACACTCAATGGCAAATACACAAAAACACAAAAAAATGTTGGCTCAGTTCCTAGTGTGACGAAATATAGATTTACTGTACTTGTAATTTCAAACGATATATGTATACATGTTAAAAAAAAAAAAAAAAAAACTTCGGAAGCTAATTTATATGTTTAACACTTTGTTTATATGTAGGCATATGTGTTTGTTTTATAAGTGGGGTTATCTAGGGAAGAACCATTAGATGAATAAAATTATTTTGATGATTATCAGAATACACAACTTTTTTTTTTGTTTAAGATATACGAAGGTGTGTTCAAAAAGTATCGCGACTTTTGAATTTTCGCGGGTTACGTATATTCGCAATTTGATCTTTTTGTGGCTTTATGTTGGTACTCATGTCTCTCACTTATGCCGACAAGCTCGGCCATTTTGAATGTTCACTTAATTGTTGACAGCTGCTTTGCTTGCAGGTGTTTTGGATCGTCTACGATTTTTACCTATTAAAAAAATGGATCAAAGAACCTGTATCAAATTTTGTGTGAAACACGAAATTAAGTGCGCGGATGCATTCCGAATGTTGACTGTGGCATACGGAGAAGCTACCTTGGACCGAAGCAACGTTTATCAGTGGTACAAAATGTTCTCAGAAGGCCGAGAAGATGTGAATGACGAAGAGCGTGCCGGACGCCCGAGCACTTCAACAACAGACGAAAAATTTAATGAAGTGGAGAAAATGATATTGGCCAATCGTCGAATCACCGTTAGAGAAGTTGCTGAGGACCTAAACATATCTATTGGCTCGTGCCATTCGATTTTTATCAATGATTTGGGCATGAGACGGGTCGCCGCGAAATTCGTACCAAAATTGCTCAATTGCGACCAAAAACAGCATCGCATGAACATTGCTAATGAGATGTTGGATTCTGTCCGCGACGACCCAAATTTGCTCCAGAGGGTCATAACTGGTGACGAAGCGTGGGCTTATGGTTATGACGTGGAAACCAAAGCTCAATCATCTCAATGGAAGCTGCCGCACGAACCAAGACCTAAAAAAGCACGCCAAGTTCGGTCGAATGTGAAAGTTTTGCTGACAATTTTCTTCGATTGCAGGGGCGTTGTTCATCATGTGTTCTTGCCAAAGGGTAGAACGGTCAATAAGGAATATTACCTGCAAGTTATGCGCACTTTGCCCGAAGCAATCCGCCAGAAACGCCCGGATTTGTGGAAGAACAAAAATTGGCTTTTGCACCACGATAACGCCCCTGCTCACACATCGTTGCTTGTGCGCGACTTTTTAGCCAAAAACAACACACTAATGATGCCGCAGCCACCGTATTCCCCAGATCTGGCCCCCTGTGACTTTTTCTTGTTCCCTAAACTGAAGAGGCCCATGAAAGGACGACGTTACGCTACGCTTGACGAGATAAAGACGGCATCGAAGGAGGAGCTGAAAAGATTTTTAAAAATGATTTTTTGAAATGCTTCGAAGATTGGAAAAACCGTTGGCACAAGTGTATAATATCTCATGGGGATTAATTTGAAGGGGACAAAATAGGTATTAATGAATAAATAAATATTTTTTGGAAAAACACAAAAGTACCATACTTTTTGAACACACCTCGTATGTATGTTTATTTTAGTATGAAACACTATAGACACACACTGATGAAAAACATATGTAGGATTTTATTATATCTAAAATCTTTCTATATCATGAGATAAAAAAGGGAAATAAAATAATAGTGAAAGGTTCCATCCTATGCAAGAAAATTATTTGCTTCTAATTTCATCGATGTATATGAATCGAGAAAAAAAAAATCTTTTTGCGAGTTAGTAAATAAAAAAATTCAAACGTGTTATATAGTCGAGGCCATATACCTCTACAAAGGTTTAATATATTAAACTTTAAAAAAAATAAAGAAAAATTCATAAAATGCGACAGGAAACCTCTCTATTCTATAAGCGGGCTTTTAAGCCCATATGAATTAAATTTAGCAGGATTGTTCACTTACCATCTTGATCTGTACTTACATATCTTTTTACGCCTCATCCGTCAGACCCCGCTTCTTCTTCTTTTTTTTTTTTTTGTTCTCGTTAACGGCCGATTCCCCCTCTAACTGACTTTTTCAAAAATCCCCCGCGTGACCAAAGAGATGTTTATCTCTTTTACAGAGTGAGTAAAATATTTTTTTTCGTAAAATAATTTCAAAATAAAAATAAAATTTTATCCTTTGGAAATAAAAAGGAATTTAAATTAATAATAAAAAATAAAAATTGAGACGATTCCGTAAAAAATTTAATGTAATAATTATTTTAAAATTTTCTATTGCTATCTTTGAGATATCTAATTTATCTAATATATATTTAATTTATTAAATATATTTATTGAATTTTCAACGTGTGTGTGTGGTAATCAAGAAATCCTATTGAATTTAACCTTTCACTATATATAAGGAGAAGGAATGAAGTATGGCACATATAAACTTATTTAATGTACATATTTACACTAGGTACACCATTACTGCTGTGGGCCTCGGGGTACAGAAAGCTCAAAGCTCGTCCAGGTCCTCCATCTGGACAACAAAGACTTCGGCAAGGCACTGTAAATATATGATATAAGATGTTTACATAATTGTTGGGTTCGTTTGGTGAAAAACGGCCCAACATACTCCTTTCAGCAAGAAAGGAGTTATTAAAAATTTGTCTAGTCATCAACGAACATACAAATGTCTGTCAAACATGTCTATATAGATTATCTTTATATCAAATATGGAAAACCAATGTGACGCGACCATAGGTACTTTTGGGCCAACCGAGCGCTGGCAACACTGCACCCGCTGCCCCCCGCGCATGCGCGAGCAAAAAAGAATACCCCGCATCTCCGGTAAACAAAGCTGTCTCGACGCCAACGTTTGGTTTTGACAGGCCTGAAAAAGAACTATCTCTCATAAATTTTAATAATTGGTTTTGAATAATATTTGTATTAATATTAATTTGTGTGATTTTTAAATAAAATATTTCTTTCAATAAGTATTAAATTATTCATCACTGTTTTCTACTTTAGGCCTCGCCATCCAGCGTTGTGGCTCAATTCTTCTGATCACTACAACAAAGATATTTATTTATCAATTTATAATTTTTCAAGTCAGTTTCCCGCATTACTGTAAAACTAGGAGCTTTTAGTTCAGGTTAAGCCATCGGGACCTTGTATTGTCTTTTTTTTTCAAATTTAAGACAAGACAACATTTTGGCGCAGCCGATAGGATACAGATTGAAGAATTACTGATTACACAAAGGTGCAACTGTGAACCAGTGATTACTTCTCAGGATGGCTGACCAACCAGTTAGTAGTGCTGAACTGAAAAAGCTTAGGACGCCAGTGCGTGCAAGGTTCACCAAGGCGTTCAATGAGCTCGAAACAGAGATCAAGAAGAAGGAAGTCAAAAAAGCAGATGTCGAGAAAATACTCCGCCGACTCCAGACCCACCATGAAAAGCTTTCAATATTGAACATGAGGATGGAAGAAGCTCTGCTACGAGAATCAGCGTCTGAAGACATTTTCACTGCCGAGTACGAATCCGTTTGTGAGTACGAAGATAATTTCAGTAACATTATGACTGATTACGAGGCTCTTGCGGAAAAGGATGATGTTAGTACAATCAGCGGCACAGCAGCAATGAACTATCGACTACCAAAGCTGGAGTTCAAGAAGTTTGGGGGAGAACCAAGAGAATGGATTACATTCTGGAGTCAGTTCAGCACGATTGACCGGGATCCACAGATGCCTCCAGAAACTAAGTTTCAGTATCTCTTTCAAGCCACCGCCGAGAACTCCGAGGCAAGAGAAGCAGTCGAAAGTTTTCCACCGAGTGCCGACAACTACCCTAAAGTCATCGAGTATATCAAATCACGTTTTGGAGAGGATGAAATGCTTGTTGAGATTTATGTACGTGACCTGCTTCAGAATGTGCTTCAGAATGTGAGAGCCGAAGGTAAGATGTCTGTAGTGAAGCTTTACGATAGACTGGAGACACAACTACGAGCATTAGAAACATTGGGCGTCGCTCGTGACAAGTTTGCGGCTATGCTGTACCCACTCGTCGAATCAGCGCTACCAGAGGACACCCTTAGAGTATGGGAACGAAGTCAATATACAGTGCGCGGAAGAGGAGTACAGGATAATTTGACACAACTCATGACGTTTTTGAAGACAGAAGTGAAGGGCGAGAGTCGAGTCAATATGGCCAAAGCAGCGTTCAAGATCGACAACAATCAAGATGCGAAGGATGATCGATCAAACAGGAAATCTCTTTCTAAGAAGAATACTGGAAGTAAAATGCCGACGGCTACTGACCTCGCCAACACCACTCAGATGCGAAACAACTGCATCTTTTGTGGGAATGGTCACCCGAGTCAAGAATGCTACAGTGGACAGCGGATGCATCTACCAGAGAAGAAAGATAAGGCTAAAGGGAAGAATGTTTGTTTTTGGTGCCTGCTTCCTGGCCACGGATTCAAGAAATGCCGGATTAAGCCACGTTGCCCTGTCTGCGGAGGGAAGCATTACCCCATTATGTGTCCTACTTTGGAAGCCCAAAAGACTTCTCATCTCCAAAAAGCGGAACTAAAGGTTTCAAGGGAAAGTCCTGCAACAAAGCAAAAGACCGCCAATCAATTCACGTCAACAACTTTAAACAACGCTACCGTGGGAGGAGTCTATCTACAAACTCTGATAGTCAAGATAAGCGGACCAAAGGGGAAGCATAATGTTCGAGTGTTGCTTGACTGTGGATCCCAGCGGTCCTATATTTCAAAGAGAATGGTGGACGCACTTGGCCTAAAGAGAGTGCAGCAAGTTACACTTACCCACAATCTGTTTGGAGGCGGAGAAATTCGTCAAAAGAAGCACAATGTGTACAAAGTAAATGTTTCCAGCCTCAACAACGAATACATGGATGATCTCAAATTCTTGGATCAGGAAGTAATTTGCGGACACATCAGTCAAGTACAGGATCATTCTATACTCAATGAGTTAAAAGCTCGAGGGATCAACTTGACTGACATATGCCAAGGTGAAGAGATATCAATCCACATGTTGATTGGTTCAGACTTGCTTAGCAGCATTCTGACAGGGAGAATGCAAATATTGCAAAATGGAGTTGTGGCAACAGAAACCAAGTTGGGGTGGACAGTAATGGGACCAGCAATAGGGAAAGACGTGGAAGATTCATGCCTGATCGTGACTTCATTTCACGTTAACATTTTTGACGTTCAGGATTTATGGAAATTAGATGTGCTTGGCATCATGGATGCAGCAAAAACAATAACTAGGAAAGATTTAATCGAAGCCTCCAACACTCATTTCAAGGAGACTGTGAAACGAGACGAAAGCGGAAGGTACATCGTGTCACTACCATGGATAGCTGGTCATCCACCAGTTCCGGTCAATCGCCGAACTACAGAAAATATATTTCTGACTACAACAAGGAATGTCCAGGGTAAGATGCTGTATGAGAAGTAGGATACTATTTTTGAGGAGTGGGAAAAAGAGAGATTCATCGAGGAAGTTGAGGATAAATGGGAGGAGTGCAGTTATATTCCTCATCGCCCAGTGCTCAAGGATAGTCACACCACTCCTATTCGTTAAGTATTCGACGCAAGTTGCAAGAAAAAGGGGCTCCCATCATTAAATCAATGTCTGGAAAAAGGAGACAAACTGATTGAGCTCATTCCTAATTTGCTCTTGCGGTTTAGACTTGGAAAGTATGGAATCATTGCAGACATGCGAAAAAGCTTTTCTCCTGATTCAGGTTCAAGAAGAAGATCGTGAATTCCTTCGGTTCCTTTGGTGGAAAAAGGACCAGAAGACACTAAAATTTTACAGGCATTGCCGAGTAGTCTTTGGCCTTACCTAAAGTCCTTTTCTGCTAGCTGCAACCATTAAGTATCATTTGAGCCTGCCGCAGTTTCAAGATAATAGGTGCGCAGAACTTCTTGCCCGAAGTTTTTACGCGGACAACTGCATTCTTAGTTTGTCATCTACACATGATGTCAAAAAAATTATCAAGGAATCCTCCGACATCATGATGCAAGCCAAATTTGAGTTACGAGACTGGATGTGGAATGAACCTGGAATCACAGAACAAGATCCAGCCTCTATTTTGGGTATGAAATGGCACCTTCAGACTGACACTATTGCCATTAATGTGCAGTCATTGAAAAATATAGATGAAGAAAAATCAATCACAAAGAGAAGTATCTTGTCAGCCTGCCATCGCATTTTTGATCCGATTCAATTCACCTGTCCAGCTACAATCAAGATTAAGAAGATGGTTCAAGATGCTTGGAAGGAGAATAAATCATGGGATGAACAGCTGAACGAAGACAGACGGGTCGAGTTCATAAAATGGAGGAAGCAAGCTTTAGAATTGGATCAGATCAAGATACCTCGATGGATCTTACCTATCAAAGAAAGAACAACATTGCACGTGTTTTGTGACGCTTCAGCTATAGCGTACGCAACGGTGATCTTCATGCGAATAGAGAATGCGTCAGTCATAGTAGTGCGATTCGTTGAAGCAAGAAATCGACTGGCAACTATTAAGAGGATCACGATTCCACGACTGGAACTATTAGCCTGTTTGATTGGAGCACGACTGTTGGTGCATGTTCTGGAAAATTTAGAAGAAAGTCCGGAGAAGATTCAATGTTGGACAGACTCCAGTCCTGCCCTATACTGGATACAACAACAAGAGAATTGGGCTCAGTTCGTTTCCAACCGTGTCAAGGAGATCACAACACTTACGAAGAGTGAAGATTGGAACCATGTCGCAGGGAAACACAATCCAGCAGATCTCCCATCCCGTGGTGAATCCCCATCGAAATTCACAAAATCCGGATGGTGGGAGGGACCAAAATGGCTTCAGGAAAAGAAAGAAGACTGGCCAGTATCAAAAGTACAGTAT
>CP092885.1:11282144-11492987 GCA_030710605.1 Cordylochernes scorpioides
GATCTGGAAGTCATTGAAGAAGAGAGGAGGAAGACTGTGGTGGCTGGATTTGTAGCCAAAAAGCCCGAGGAGAATCCATGGTATCTGAATCTATACGAGGGAAACGGTGAAGTGACTCTAACACAAATACTGAGAGTAATCGCGTGGATGCTACGTTTCAAGCCCTCTGAATACAAAGGAGATATCATCTCACAAGAGGAGCTAGACAGTGCTGAAAAGTCCCTAGTTAAGATAATGCAGAGTGAATCGATCGGTGAGGAAGATCCCAAGATGAAGCAGCTACACGTGTTCCAAGATAAAGAAGGATTATGGAGAGTGAAAACGAGGATAGTCAATCGAAATGACGATGAACTGTTTCGATTGCCAATTTTGATCCCAACGAATCATCCGGTCACAGAGCTAATTGTGAAATCAGTCCACGAGAAAATGTACCACTGTGGAGCCCAGACGCTGCGATCAGTACTAAGAGAGAAGTTCTGGATTCCAAAAGCTAGACAACTAGTTCGTCATGTAATTCATAAATGTCCTCGCTGTCGACGATTTGAAACCAAGCGAGTCGACGTACCAGAAGCATCGTTGCCTCAACATCGCGTACGAGATGTTGTGGTTTTTGAGGTGACAGGAATTGACCTCGGAGGACCTTTATATCTGGAAAATGGATAGAAGGTTTGGTTCGTCATCTTCACCTGTGGCATATACCGTGCGGTCCACCTCGAACTGGTTACTTCCTTATCGACGGAAGCATTGGTGGGAGCAGTAGAGAGGTTCGTAGCAAGACGAGGTTGGCCTGCAGTCATCTACTCAGATAATGGGACGAATCTAGTTGGACTCCGGAACGAGCTTTATCGAGTTAATTTTGGAGTGAAATGGAAGCTCAATCCTCCGGCAGCACCGTGGTGGAGAGGTTGGATCGAGAGAATTGTTGTACTCACCAAAAAGCTGCTTCGAAGATTGCTGGGAAAACGTGTTGTCAACTACGAAGAAATGGTGACGATCCTCGAAAACTGTGAACGAGTTATCAACGCGCGACCACTCACCTACATTGCTGAGGACAATGATGACCTTGTGCCATTAACCCCAGAGATGTTCCTTCGAGAACCAAGAACTGAAGGAGAGATTGATCTAAATGAATTCAGGTGTAACTTTGGGAAGAGCTATGAGAAACGCAAACGACTCCTGAAGGAATTCCGTAAGAGGTTCAGAAGCGAGTGTTGGGGCACGTTTTTGTAACCATACCCCAACAGAAGGCGTATGTATAATCAAATCAAATGGATACATGGCTTCCCTCCCACATAGACTTACAGACCATTCTTTTTGCCCAGAAACCTAGACAACAGATGACACCAGACTTCCATGCCGAAAGCTGATGCCTGGTAAAGAAGAAGACATCCAGAGACATCCGAGCTGGAAACTGTTGTTTCATATGTACATATATTCCCCTCACCAAAAATTTAGGTAAAGGTGACCAGAAAAAAAAATGGAGAAGGAAGATCTCTAAAAGACTGAACCTTATAAAAAAATCCTTCCCGAGAAAGGAAAGCGTTATATTACAGTTCAAGTGAAAAGGGACCTGTGTCAATTTTAGCTAAGACGGAGGGGGGGCGATATATATATATCGTCCCGAGAAAAAGGGAGGATTTTATTTCAATCCATGGGGAGGGGGCTGGGGTCTGAAATTTTACACTATCGCCGTAGGTGTTGCTCTCTTTAGATTTTTTTGTTTTGGTAATACTATATGTTCTATTTTGATGGAAGAGGCCTGGAGTCTGAAATCTTACACTAGTGCCGTGGTTGTTTCTCTCTTTAGATTTTTTTGTTTTGGTAATACTATATGTTCTATTTTGATGAGGCCTGGGGCGTCTATGAAATTGATACTGGAGCGTTGGCCATTTTGATTGGTGTTTCTTTCGGCGAATGAAAATGGAGAGAGACATGAATAAGAGGAGGTTCTTTTCCAAAAGGCGGGATTCGATCGGAGTCGCTCAGTGAAAGGACAGTCTGCAGACAGGACACCAGACCTTTGCCGGCACTTTCTAGAAAAGGTAAGCCATTTGTCATTATGACTTAGCGCCTCCCCCCCCCCCTTTTGTGTAGTAGCCAACCTAGATTTCGCATGGGCCCTAAAGGGCTATAAAGTAACTTCAGGTCACCTCTATCTAAATTTTACTATGTAAATAGCATATCTCGTCAGTATAGACATGTTCCCAAATTTTAAGATATTTAAATAAATATCTAGAGAAATTTTCTTGTTTCCTCTGTTACCTATTTCATACATAATTTGCCTTATGGTGCTATTCCCACTGTTTAAATGAAATGTTGTATGTTTCTTACCTATTTGAAGGGAATGTTACTAATAATCAAGTCTCCCATAAATTACCGGCCACATACATTGCCGCGAGTGTCTGTGTTTCAGTGTTTTATAGATTGCCCAATTTAATAACGATTTCATGGGTTGTCTGATGAAATTGTATAATAGTGTCGCGGCTGTTTCCATCTTTAGACCATTGTTCTGACAATATTATATGCTCGATCCTTGCTTTAGCTCAACTCTTAATCAATTACAGAGTTTTTCCCCCCTTTTCTTTTTTATTTATTTTATTTATCCTGTTTGCACAAATTGCATTACATGTGATGATGTAAAGACATATGCCGATAGTGCATCACTGACAGCTGTTCTGCTATTATACAACATTAAGGTCTTGCTGCGGGTTATATACATGGGGTTGTTGGCCTAAATTGCTATATATATATATACTTAAGTAAGGAAACTTTAATAAGTCACATCGTGTACCCTCCCTTTTCAACTATCCAAACCGGGGAACCCAACAATGTCGCCCGCCGCGGGGCTCGAATTTAGTATATGTTTCTTCCCCTATACTTTAGAAATATATACCTAATGAAAAGCCATACTATTTTTAAGTATTGGTGAAGTAGTCCACGCATCCTGAGATTAACAGTCTATTATAAATCGTGAATTTTAATTTATGCTTTCCGTTTCACTGGCATTTTATCAGGCAATGAAAGTTATGTTGAGGCGGTGTATACCGCATCTCTCGCCGCTGTCTTTTACGATTCACATTGTTTGTGGCAAAACCTTAATATTATCATTGATTTCTGATATCAAAGTGAAACGTCTATGGGGATGAGTATCTTTTATTCTGGTCTTCTCGAGCTTTCGAGCTTGTCCGCCCTTCTACAGGAGAAACATATACAATATATCAAGAAAATATAACGTCGCCTGATGCTAAAACTATTATGATTCTATGTACATATATATATATACATTAGAAAGTTTTGCATATTATTTGTTTTCTTAAGACATATTTTTTTTTGATTAAGGTATTACACATATTCTAATATTGTTTGCTATATTCTATGAATTATCTTATAGGTTAGAAATTCTATTATTTAAGTAGTTTTATAATAGTTATTGGCTATTACATATAAGTTACTTATATTATAGTTGATATTATTAGCTGGTACTAGGATATATTGTGTTATATGTTTCGGGCAAATCTATTTTCTATTAATGCTATTGTGTTTTCTGAATAATAGAAAATCAATTATAAGCCTTTGATATTTGCTGTTTATGTTATTGTAATGTATTCTAGGTTCTCCTAATGCGAAAGTGTGACCTGTTCCTTTGCAGTATTGGAAAATTAGAGACCTATTGTCTTGATTAATAACGTTGCGTCTATGTTCATATATTCTATTGCTGACTCTCCTTCCTGTCCCCCCTGCGTATTACTTGGCAGCTGTTACACTCTACGGAATATATTGCCTTTTATTCTCTGTTTTGGTTAGTGGGTTTTATGATAGTAGGATTATTTTAGATATCGGACTTTTATGGTGGAGCCTATGTTAGGGGAATTACAGTAATACGTTTGGATGCCAGAGTTTCTTAAGTAGTTGGCTATTGTTATAGATGTTTGTGAGTATGGAATGTAACATATCGCCCTATAGATATTTTGTGGAAATGTTGTAATATAAAGATGGTTTGGTATCCTGCTTGCTGGACATTATTTATAATGTTCTGTGTCTCAATCATTTTGAATTCTGTTGCGAGCACCATTGATTACAATTTCTTTATTTTACTTTCTCAAATTATTATATACAGTATGAGAAATGAGGTTGGATTTCCCATGGTTCAAATTTAGAACGGTGATCAGTGTTTTACAGTAGTCTACTGAAATGACTTAGCATTTTTTTTCATCATAGCTCTGATATAATTTTCTCACAGCAGAGGTGAGTTCTGATAATTATTGCTGGATACAAATATCTTAACTTCATTTTAATAGCGCTTTCTATCAAATCATACTAGCCTGTGCATCCAGATATATGAGCCTTAAGGTGAAAATAGAATTGAAGATCCAGTTAGCGTACCCGTGAAGAGAGAAATTTGATCACCATAAAAAGACGCGTCAGGCAACCGACTTTTTTTTTTTTCATGATGCCTCCAACTGCATATGATCTTAAATATCCTGTATACACTCTGACAAGGGAAGGTTATCCTGAATTGACAAATGTATAATTTTTGTCTTTAGTAGAGATTTCCAAGATTCTATTTCTGAAACATTTTTTTTTGGATGAAGACAAATAAAACCATCTTGATAGTATTGAATTTTTACAGTAAATATTTGCCAGCAGAAGGCATGATGAGATTACATGAAATTTAAACCAGTTATATGCTTAGTATGTTTCTTCAGCTGTAATTTGACACAGTCATCAAATGAAGAAATGGGCAGTACGCCATATCTTGATGCTGGACACTTCTGTGTCAGGAAGGTGTAGTTAGTCTGTTTAATGAGAATTTCAATAATTATCGAAATTTAGCAGATTATCATTGGGGATTTGAACAACTGTCTTGAAAAATTTTGAACAGCCTGAGTAGATAAAGGAATCCTGGAGTTAGAGTGGAGAATTAGTAGTACAGACTGACCACTCGACGCAGATAACTCTAGGGAACAATTATTGTGTTAATCCGCCGTAGACAAGAAGAACATTGATTCTCAGGATACTCGATAGGCAGAATTTTGAGAATTGATAAGGTCATGGTTAAAGTTTACACAGGCATGTGGGAGTAAAGACAGTGATTTAAAGAGGCAGCCTTGTGTCTTAAATACTTTCAGTGGAAGCAGATGCCACTGCAAATATTCAGGTCTAATAATTTCCTAATTTGAAGTCATGCATGACGGGTTAGCACGGGATTGACGCCTGAACTGGCTTTCACTGGGATTAATCGAGCTTGCGAAAGAACTAGAAGAAGTGTGACATGTCACGCCACTGTACTAAATTAATAATTGAGAAGATTTGTGTTGAGCCAACTGAAATTAGTAAAGAATTAAGAGATTAAGGTCTTATTCTTTGAGTTTTACACTAATTTCAAATACGCGATATGGACGGCGTTATAAGTTGGGTGGAAATGATTCGGCCGCAATGGGATGGTCTCCTGGAGGTGGTACGATCAAATACTTACTTATTGAATGCCGGGCGGGATCGCATGGAGCATTAAATGACATCGAGAAATGCTTAAAGAAACACCCTAGAAGATTGGGGATCGACAAAATGACGACATGGAAAATGCTCAACATTGTACATTGGCAGCAAAATGATATCTTGCTATTGTATGGACGACCACTCCTTCCTGAAATGTGCAGCGGATGTTAGTCCCAGAATTAGGTCCTTTGAGGCGACACTTTCCTTTGCAGATGACATAAAGACGCATGACAAAACAGCACATGAGCATTTAAACTAGCTTCAATTCCTGCCATTTATTAATTTAGTTGACCAATAGCTATAGAACCGCTGGAGACCTCCATACCCTGTGTGAATATTTTAGTGAGAAATGAGCGATTCAATTCTATGAGCCATGAGATATCCTGTAAGATCAGAGATGTACCCCATTCAATTTTTTTTATAGTAGCCAGTGCGAGATATTTCCAGAATGCTTGTTTTTTTTTTTTTTTTTAACTGTCATATAATTCGGAAACTAGAAAACTACACTATTTTGATACAGTTTACATCTAGCATCCATGTGAACTCAATATGACTATTGAACGTAGATTGAAGATTAATGAGCGAGCCAACCTAAAGAGAACGAGTTTAATAGGCTTACAATCAGTAGTTGAAACAGATTATTCGCACAATTTTGTTATGTTCTCCCCCTAGCTGATCTATGACATTATAGATTTTTTTTAACAAGGTGACTACCCCGTCGAGTGTATATGAAGGTATAAAGGTTTAAAGGTCATAGGCTGTTGGAATAATAATACACTAGTAATAATTATAGTTCATTCTGATGTACAGTAGAGGAAGTGAGAACAGCGCCTCTACCATCATGGCTAGTTAGTTTCAATACACCCAGAAAGAGCATTGATCTAAGATTACTACCCACCCACATGGATGAACATGTACCTCTCCCATTTCCTTTCCCTTTTGGGCCATGAACCCATCTTTCACCCCTCGGTTCCCTGCCCCCATTAATACATGAGATTCTCTTCTCCAATCCCCACTACTAATCTGGAATATTTCAGACAGCAGACTGAGAGAGAACCATGCACCCTGGAGATGACCCCTCACCCAGCCAGACGCCGTTGCCGTCTGCGCTATACCATTTGGAGAAGTTTGAGGGAAATGGGCTCATACCATTCGACAAGTTCATCCGGGACTTCGAATTGGTCTACGATGTGAAAGCCCTGGATGATTCTAGGAGGAGGATCCTCCTGGACAATCACCTTCGAGGAGCTGCGAGAGAGTTCGCCCTCCAGGCCTCCCAGATCAAACTGGGATACAACGAATTAAAGGAAAACCTGGAACAGAGATTCTCCAGGAGGGCCCCCAAGAGAGAAGCCAGGAAGAAGTTCTTCTCCTGTAGACAAAGGCCCGGAGAAAAGGTTAAGGAATACGCGAACAGAGTGCGGAGCCTTGCCTCAGAAGCCGAGTCAGATGGCCTGAGGATCGACATCACTGAAGTCGCTGATATCTTCCTCACTGGACTCTGTCCAAACCTGTGGCAGAGAGCCCACCAACTCCAGAATGAGTCATGGGAGGTAATTGTGAGCAGTCTCCACCAGATCGAAGAAAGGGATGACGAGTACTCCAGATGCCAAATGGAAGATGAAGAGGGGAGTGCCAGGAAGTTGAGGGAGTTGACGAGCCAGATGGCCCGGCTGGAATCCAAGTTAAAGAACCTGGAGACGGAAAACCAGGACCTGAGGAGGACCCACAGGGAGCAACCCAGGATGAATATGGGAAACAGGTGGGACACCAACCAGGCCAGAGGTTTCCAGCGGAGAGGAGGTTCCGCTCAGAACAACCAGCCCACTATACAAGGGACCAGGCAGGAGAGACCCCAACAGAACCCCAACGGTAGAGCCCCACAAGAACAGCGCAAGGAAGGCCCTCCAGCAACAACCAAGGGAGGAGCGCCAAGGGGGTATGAGGGCCCCGAAGCAACGCGGACACCCATCAGGTGCTTCAGATGCGGGGAGACAGGCCACATGGCAAGAATTTGCACAGCCATGACAAAAAAATAGGTCCGGCTTGCCTCAAAGCAGGGAATGGGGGAACTCTAGCCGGCCTACCTGTAATCACTTGTACATTTGTAGATAAAGGTTGGTCTCTGAGTAATAGGACTATCAGACTAATTATCGATACAGGCTCAGAGGCCAACATTGTAAATATAGATTCCTTGGATATTAGCGCTGAAGGTTTGGGTAAACCCACCTTCCTTAAGGGGATTAGTGGGAGTGAATTAAGGTCACTGGGGAGTGAGTTAATAGAGGTTAAGGCCTATATCAGGGGAAAACCCATCAGGGAAGTAAAAACAACATTTGAATACTGCCATCTAGGTGGGCTAGGCTTTGATGGAATCCTAGGTATGCCAGGATTCAAGGCTCTAAGACTCACTCTCAACCATGATGGAAGCGTCAGATCAGACTTTGAGCAGGACGAAGAACCGACTAAGTCGGCCTTCCTGTCTTCGTTACAGGCCAGTGAGGTGCCTGTCAGACCACCCAGTATACCTCTACATAAAATCAGGACAGGGGAAGACGTCCTTAGGGCATATAGTCACTGTTTCTGTGACGACATCTCCGATATGGGCGATGGGTCAACCATCATTGCCCCTAAGTTAAAGATACTGACTGGAAAGCCAGTCTATAGACGTCAGTATCCGATCCCAAATAAGCTGGTCTCAAAGGTGAAGGCCTTAGTAGACGAATTGGAAGAAGCTGGAATTATCGAGGGGAGTACATCCTTATGGAATTCTCCCCTATTCCCTGTTGCTAAAACAGACGGCAGCGTCCGCATTACAATGGACCTGCGATTAATTAATGAGGTGACAGAATTCTTCCCGTTCCCAATACCTCGTGTTGAAGACAATCTGCGTGCTTTTGCAGGCGCAAAGGTCTTCAGCACATTAGACTTGACCTCTGGATTTTTCCAGATTCGCATCCCGGAGGGTGATAGAGATTATTTCACTTTCTCTCTGCCCTGGGGGAGATATCGTTTCACACGTCTACCACAAGGAGCGAAGAACTCAGCTCAGATCTTCCAATGGGCCATGAATTTGGTCCTAGGGGATTTGTTGTATAAATGCGTTCGTTTGTACATCGATGATGTCATCGTCTACAGCGACTCTCATGAGCAGCATGTGGCGGACCTTGCCGCTGTACTCGAACGCCTGAGTCGCTTTAATCTAAAGGCTAGGTGTGGGAAGAGTTATTTCTTCAAGGGCTCTGTAGATTACCTCGGTCATGTAATTGATCAGGATGGGATAAAACCCATGTGGGATAATGTCGCGGCTCTCAGGGATTTGAAACGTCCCCACAACATCAGGGGGGTCAGAAGTCTTTTGGGTACTGTAAACTACTACAGGCGCTTCATACCCAACGCAGGTGAACTCCTAGCTCCACTAAGTAACTTATTGAGAAAGGGGCGAAGATTCACTTGGGGTACAATAGAGCAGACAGCCTTTGAGACCATAAAACAAGTACTAACCAGTGAGCCTTTACTGGCTCATCCAATGATAGGGCGACCATTTATCCTCAATACAGACGCCAGTGGAATAGCGGTTGGCGCTTGTCTCCAACAGGAGGTAGACGGGGTTGTCAAGCCAATAGCTTACTATAGCAAACGGTTGATAGGCCCCGAAACTCGCTATTCCACAATCGAAAAGGAGGCTTATGCCGTAGTGTTGTCTCTGCAGCACTTTAAACACCTCCTGGCGGGCAGTAAGGTTGAGGTGCATACCGATCACAAACCGATCACTTATAACAAGGGGTCTGATTATAAGAACGCTCGATTGTCTAGATGGGCAGAGATCATCCAAGACTTCAATGTGACATTTGTGTATGTCCCGGGGAAAGAAAACACGGTAGCCGACTTCCTCAGTAGGTTCCCGTGTGAGGATGATCCTGAACCATCACGAGATAAGAGAGTTGTGGCCGCAGTAATTAAAAATCGTGGGCCCCCCTTGATAGATAGTGATCGGACGTGGGAAGGTTTGCTTAAGGACAAGAAATGGGCCCCCTTATTGAAACTAATAGGTGACAGACGGTCTACCGAGACTGTAACTTATAAAAATAAGGATTATAAAATGCACGAGGGTTACCTTGTGTCTAAGAACAGTGGGGGTATCTGGGTGAAGGTGGTTCCGTCAGACATTAGGGAGATGGTGATTAAATATCACCACGACGTTCCGACGGGAGGTCATTTTGGGGTCAAGAAGGTAATGAGAAGGCTGAAGGACGATTATTATTGGCCGGGTATGAGGACACAGGTCCGAAACTATATATACAGATGCGAGGGTTGCCAGCTCTCAAATCAAGGTGTAACCAAGGCTGGTAATGCTCCCCACTTCAGGCCTGGAAAACCATTTGAGCATCTTGCTCTAGACTTCATAGGACCCTTAGAGAAGACTTCCAAAGGACATTCTAGCATCCTGACCATAGTCGATTTATTTACCAAATTCCCTATTTTAATACCTACAAGAGACCAGTGTGCCAGTACAGTGGTTAAAGCGCTGTTGGAAAGCGTAATTACTATCTTTGGAGTACCGAAAACTATACTTTCGGACCGGGGTTCGGCATTCATTAGCTGTATTTTCAAAGGGATTTGCAAGGCCATGGGGGTAAGTGCAGTGAACACCACTGCTTGGAGACCTCAAAGTAATGGCGCTGTAGAAAGGCTCAACAGAACAGTAATTGAATCTTTGCGTAGGTGTGAGGCAGGTTCTAATTGGGATGACATCTTGCCCATGGTAGCTTTAGCTATCAGAACCACTGAACATTCTAGTACAGGATTTACACCAGCGAAACTCGTCTTCGGACATGAGCTGAGGCTCCCGCAACCCTTTCAGGAAGCGGGACAAAGTCCTGTAAGCGAAGATTTGATTGCTCAAACGGCAGCCTTCTACGAGCGGGAACTAACAGAGGAGGTCGAGAAGATAAGAGAGGTAGTAAGGCAAACCTACTTGAATGAACAGGAAGAAGCTAGGATTAAGTTCGAAAACAAAAGGCTGAGAACTTTCAATAACGGGGACTTAGTCCTAGTGGAGAGAATGCATGAGACGAAGGGGCGTCACAAATTTGAGCCAAGGTATGGGGGTCCATATGAGGTACTAAAAAGAGCTGGTGATACTGTATATCTCTTGAAGAATCTAGAAACTGGGAATTTGGATAAATACCATATAGATAGGTTAAAACAATACCATATACCAATTAGGATTTTCCCCACAGAGGAGGAGGAGACTAGTGATGGTAATTCAAATCAAGGTTCCAGTGATGAAGATCATTGGATTCATCTTACAGGTCCAGCTTATCTCCCTAATAGGTCTGTTAATGTAGTGGTTCCACAAGGGGTGACAACCAGAGCGGACTCAGAAGTAATGAGACGAGGGGAAATTGACAGAGTTAGTGTGAACAGTTTAACTTTACGCAGGTCTACAAGGGTGAAAAGGCCCACACAGTGTAAATTCTGCTTAGACTGTCGCCACTAACTAGGATTTTGGAGTGTGTACGGAGAATCAGCTCGATAGAATGAGAAGTTTAGAGATTTCAACCTTTTTTTTTTTTTTTTTTTATTTAAAAACCTTTTTTTTTTTAAGTAGAACTTCATTGGGATTCCTTTTTTTTTTTTCTATACAAACTATTTCTTGTTAAAACCCGAGTTTCAAAGACCAATGAGAATAATGTATACCATTGTGAATTAACTATTTAGTGTAAATCTGAAATTTTAGTTATTATCAGGAGTAATAGGTGAAGGAAGGTGTAGGAAATCACAACTTAGAGGGGGGCTATGTCTAAAACAACAAACCTAATAGGCATCCTATGGCTTGTGTTGGGTAATTCAGAAACCCTATAATCCCTGGCCTTCAGGTAGTAGCTTTGAAATAGGTTTCTAATGAGGACATGAAAGGTCAATCTTTCAGAGTAAAGTTGTGAAGTATAGGGACCCTAAGCCAGGGGTAGAAGTTAAGTAGGCCCAGACCGTAGTCGATCCTTGGAAAGCACTTGAGAATGTTAGTGTTGGGTAGTGAATCATAAACCCTATAAATCCATCTTTCAATAGAGTGTTGAGGTCGGACTACTGCAAAGGGGACAGACGCACGATGAAGTAAGAAGATAGTGACTTCACCCACGGTGGCTAGGGGAGTGACTCAATCCGCTTTTATGAGGTGTCACATTTAATGGTCCTTTATTCACCATTATAATTTGTGTGTGTCTTTATAGAATTGTCGTGAAAAGTCGCTTAGTGTCAAGGCAAGGGCAGTTTTTGAAGTTACACTGATTCTTTTTTTTTTGGTAGGTTAGCTTCCAGATTATTTAGAATTGTTAACAATTATTTTTAACAATCATTTATCGAGTATAAAGTGTTAGTATATATAGAGCTTGTACAGAGGCATTTTCTTTGAGTAACCTAGGGCTTTAGTTCCCAATTTGTTTTAATTAGAAAACTTTATTTGATTTCACATTAGTCCTGGAATTTAGAAATTGTTAGGGTTTATTTGATAGAGATTATTGAGTGTTTTGGCGTCTATAGCAGCTTTTAACTTTAGAATGAATGCCCACAGTGACTGAATTTTTTTTTTTGTATGAATGTGAAGTGGAATAAATGATGAGAAGGTTAAAAACTAGTATACTGTTAGACCAAAATTACTTTAGAGCGTGTTAGGGAATTTAATAGGTTCAATTTTCAATTTTGATTTCTTTATTTGTTAGGAACGATAGCCTCACAGGACTGTAAAAACTCTATTGTTAGGAAAGGTATTCGCTCCATTTTGTTAGGTCTCCCCTTTCGGGAGTATAAAATTTTAATTTCTATTACTAGGGTAATCAAGTACTCTTTGTTATTTATATCAACTTGAATTTTAAGAGTCGTAGATAATGATCATATCTTGATTCTCAGACTGGAAGGTTGTGGGAGGTTATGATCAGACCAGGAAACCCACAAAACTTCTCCTCATTAGAGGAAACGAAGAGGTATAGATTGAATTTTATGCAGGATGGGGGATTTGTTTTAGCCATGCCGTATAGCCTGGGGTATAACGGCGCGACCTTGGGTAACCGATCTGACACCGTAGTTTCGACGTTTTTAGCGTGGCTGGAGCGAGGGTATTCCAGACGGGAGGTCCTGTAAGATTGGCATGTAGGCAGAGGTTGCCCAGTTATTCTAGACGAAGTAGTTTCCGTCTATTGAATTTTTTTTGGTACCAGTTTGATCCCCCATAGCTAGCGGAAGTTTCTTCTAATAAAGGATTCGCCCTGCCATACGTTTTGTTGGAATGAATTCGAGCATAAGACCGATTCGAGAGGCAGAATAAGTAATTATTAGGACCTTCAACGAGTTTAAACTCGTTTCATGATAGGATAAGATTTTAAAGTATTAGTTAACTATAAGGACCGCGAACGAGACGCCAGAACGAGCCAATGAGTCAAAGTTTTAGAAGTGTTGTATTGAGGACAGTAGAATTAAGAGCAGTTATACAGGGAGTAGAATTCTGAAGGAATTTGTAAAAGAACCAAAATTTCAGATTGATAAAATTCAAATTTATAAGATGTAGATTTGTAGGATTCAGGTCAATGAATAGAGGGTATATTAGTAGATGAAAGTAATATGAATTTCTTGGAAGGGGGAGGTAGCTGAACTGTACACACCCCAGAGACAAGGTAAACGGAGTCACAAACAAAATGGGAGAAGTTGATTAGTTTCTCTGTCAAACAGAGAGCTTTCTTCATACGGTTGTCACCCTAGATTTAAATGGACTGTGTAGTTTAATAGAGGTCTGGGCTATGTTCCATTTGACCAAGATTCTAAATGACGTACCCATCCGAGTTGAGAGTATTGTAACAGAGGAATCTAACACATAAGAGAAAACACACCCTCCAGTAGGATCGGGATAGACGAATATTACCCAGTGACCAACTCGTGATTCCAGACTGAATAAGATTGAAAAACTTAACTGAGATACTAAACCTTGAACCTTCAGCGCACAAATATATATAATGTGTTTTCATTTTCTAATTGAATATGTTATTATTTTATATCATATATATTATATTATAATCATATGCTATTCATTTCAACAATTTTATTTCCTTTGATATTCATGATATTAGTAATATTTACCGGCCATGTTGCGATTTTTTTTAACATGTTGTCATGGCTTATTCTTCCCTCAAGGCATGATCTATTTTATCCTTATTGTCTTTTATCCGCCTTACTTGTATAAGTATATATATTTTGTCATCATATATAATTTTGTAGTAGTTTTCTTTATCATCTATCATGGGATGATTTTTTTTCATATTTAATCACTATCTGCATGATACGTGTTTTCTTCAATATATATATTATACCCATCATATAACATGGAAGGATTCATTTTATCATTACATATTTCGTGCCTTATTTAATAATTACTTTCACAATTTGTTTTCTGTAACCTTTTTTTTTTTATTTAGCAAAAGTCATCATGTCATAGGCTAATCATTATGTATCAAGATATTTCTTTCAGCTAACTATAATTATCCTTTCCTTTGATTGTATATGTATAACTATACCACACGAATGTCTTGATTGGTACTTAAATAAAGATGCTGGCATGTTTTAGGAGTTGGACTAGTCAGTTATTTCTAAACGACTTCTTGGCGCCCAAAATTTTTATATATAATATGTAATAGGGAAATGTTCTAACTGTATTGTTAGCAGAAAGAAGGTAGCAATGAATCCAGCACCACAAGAGGCAAGGATGGGGTTGAGAGGACTTACCACAAGGAGGGCCTACTCCTCAAGGCCAAAAAAGAAAGTGGAAGGGTGGTATATATACCCATGAATGGTAAGACAGATGACCTTGCTTACTTCCATACATATGATATGACTGTCCCCCATAACCTATGTTGATAACAGTGTGCTGACAGAATAATAACACATAAAAACCCCTTTGCCAGGATGCACAATGCCCACTAATGTTCGGAATAATAAACATCTAGAATAGCATACCATCATTTTGATTAGCCTTATCTTCCCTATAGGTTTCGGTACACCTGGCTTCACCTAGTAATGGAAAATGCATTTTGCTAGAAATGGGCCTGCTTTCATAGTAACTGATGAAAGGCAGATGAATAATGAATAGCACAAACGCATTTGTCCATTACTTGGCAGGGGGAGGATTGTTGGGGCACGTTTTTGTAACCATACCCCAACAGAAGGCGTATGTATAATCAAATCAAATGGATACATGGCTTCCCTCCCACATAGACTTACAGACCATTCTTTTTGCCCAGAAACCTAGACAACAGATGACACCAGACTTCCATGCCGAAAGCTGATGCCTGGTAAAGAAGAAGACATCCAGAGACATCCGAGCTGGAAACTGTTGTTTCATATGTACATATATTCCCCTCACCAAAAATTTAGGTAAAGGTGACCAGAAAAAAAAATGGAGAAGGAAGATCTCTAAAAGACTGAACCTTATAAAAAAATCCTTCCCGAGAAAGGAAAGCGTTATATTACAGTTCAAGTGAAAAGGGACCTGTGTCAATTTTAGCTAAGACGGAGGGGGGGCGATATATATATATCGTCCCGAGAAAAAGGGATTTTATTTCAATCCATGTGGAGGGGAGGGGGCTGGGGTCTGAAATTTTACACTATCGCCGTAGGTGTTGCTCTCTTTAGATTTTTTTATTTTGGTAATACTATATGTTCTATTTTGATGGAAGAGGCCTGGAGTCTGAAATCTTACACTAGTGCCGTGGTTGTTTCTCTCTTTAGATTTTTTTGTTTTGGTAATACTATATGTTCTATTTTGATGAGGCCTGGGGCGTCTATGAAATTGATACTGGAGCGTTGGCCATTTTGATTGGTGTTTCTTTCGGCGAATGAAAATGGAGAGAGACATGAATAAGAGGAGGTTCTTTGCCAAAAGGCGGGATTCGATCGGAGTCGCTCAGTGAAAGGACAGTCTGCAGACAGGACACCAGACCTTTGCCGGCACTTTCGAGAAAAGGTAAGCCATTTGTCATTATGACTTAGCGCCTCCCCCCCCCCTTTTGTGTAGTAGCCAACCTAGATTTCGCATGGGCCCTAAAGGGCTATAAAGTAACTTCAGGTCACCTCTATCTAAATTTTACTATGTAAATAGCATATCTCGTCAGTATAGACATGTTCCCAAATTTTAAGATATTTAAATAAATATCTAGAGAAATTTTCTTGTTTCCTCTGTTACCTATTTCATACATAATTTGCCTTATGGTGCTATTCCCACTGTTTAAATGAAATGTTGTATGTTTCTTACCTATTTGAAGGGAATGTTACTAATAATCAAGTCTCCCATAAATTACCGGCCACATACATTGCCGCGAGTGTCTGTGTTTCAGTGTTTTATAGATTGCCCAATTTAATAACGATTTCATGGGTTGTCTGATGAAATTGTATAATAGTGTCGCGGCTGTTTCCATCTTTAGACCATTGTTCTGACAATATTATATGCTCGATCCTTGCTTTAGCTCAACTCTTAATCAATTACAGAGTTTTTCCCCCCTTTTCTTTTTTATTTATTTTATTTATCCTGTTTGCACAAATTGCATTACATGTGATGATGTAAAGACATATGCCGATAGTGCATCACTGACAGCTGTGCTGCTATTATACAACATTAAGGTCTTGCTGCGGGTTATATACATGGGGTTGTTGGCCTAAATTGCTATATATATATATATACTTAAGTAAGGAAACTTTAATAAGTCACATCGTGTACCCTCCCTTTTCAACTATCCAAACCGGGGAACCCAACACGAGTACCTAGGATATTATAAATACAAAAGAGTTTTATATAAAGAATAAAATGGATATTGAAAAAGGGGGTTCCTACATGATTAGTTAAAAAATCGAAAATTGTATTAATTAATCTTCGAGTAGTTACCGTTTTGCTCCTAAGAACCTTGGTTGTAATATATCTATCTATTATTTACCTCGAAATCTGCCTATTTCATTCAAAATTGAGTGTTTGTATCCATTTAAAAATGTTATTTTTTAATTTAAAATTTTTCTTACTAAATTTTAATATCTTCGTTAAACATATAATGTCGTTATTAAAGTTGAAAAGTTGTTTTAGAGGTTTAAGTCTTTTATATAAACACAAAAATGGCTTTATAAATAATGTGAATTAAAAATTATTTTGAAATTACTATATTCTATAGAAATATTCAAAAATTCTAAAAATTATATAAAAAATAATTCGGAGGTTATAGCTTTACGTAAAATATAAAATCTGAATAATTTAAATAATATAGAAATATTTATATTAAAAATAATAAACAACATAAAAAAAACTAAAAAACAATAAAATAAATACCAAATGATGATGATAGCGGTTGACATGTGACTTCTAATCAAAAATACTCTAGTCTTTTATTTTTTCCTGTTTCCTCCACTCATATTTTAATCTTTTGCCGACATGTCCCAAGCATTAAAAGGTATGTCCTATATATATTTTTTTATTTCCTCATTCTCCTCATGTAACTGCATTACATAAACAAATGTTTTAATTAGAGAAATGCTTAACTTTCTTACACCACCTCAATGTTTACGAGTGCAAAGTTTGCAATAACTTTGTGTATATGTATTCGGACGTCCAATCATAGATATATTTCTCTCTCGAAATCATAATTACTTGCAATAAAAAATGTATACGCTAAGTACCATTTTTTTAGAAGTACAGAGACTTACACTCTCCTGCGGCTTGTGTAACTTGATGTTGCACAATGTACGTCCCTGGAGCGAGATTAGATTCGCTGCTTACAATCCAACTATAATTCCTCGGCCCACTACATCATCCTTTCCAAAATCTTGCAACTAATCATTCATTATTATCAACCCAATATTGACAATGCAATAATAGAAAATTTCGTAAAATGTTATTTTGTATCATTTGCCACTTAAGTACTTGAGGCCACCACCCCCTTCAAACCCACCCTCAAAACATTGTAATTAATTATAAAACTATTTTAGAGGCGTAATATTCTTTTTAAAATAAAACAATTTCTACTGTCCTTACTGCGATGGAAAAATTATAATTAATTATAAAACTATTTTAGAGGCGTAATATTCTTTTTAAAATAAAACAATTTTTACTGTCCTTACTGCGATGGAAAAATTTTTCCTGTTTCCTCCACTCATATTTTAATCTTTTGCCGACATGTCCCAAGCATTAAAAGGTATGTCCTATATATATATTTTTTATTTCCTCATTCTCCTCATGTAACTGCATTACATAAACAAATGTTTTAATTAGAGAAATGCTTAACTTTCTTACACCACCTCAATGTTTACGAGTGCAAAGTTTGCAATAACTTTGTGTATATGTATTCGGACGTCCAATCATAGATATATTTCTCTCTCGAAATCATAATTACTTGCAATAAAAAATGTATACGCTAAGTACCATTTTTTTTTAGAAGTACAGAGACTTACACTCTCCTGCGGCTTGTGTAACTTGATGTTGCACAATGTACGTCCCTGGAGCGAGATTAGATTCGCTGCTTACAATCCAATTATAATTCCTCGGCCCACTACATCATCCTTTCCAAAATCTTGCAACTAATCATTCATTATTATCAACCCAATATTGACAATGCAATAATAGAAAATTTCGTAAAATGTTATTTTGTATCTGTTAGAAATTGTGAAATTTATAGAGCGGCGGCGGCACCTGATACCATGTGACGTCACTACCTACCTACCCCTGCCTTGCCCAGCTGCTGGCTGTTTACAACTTCTATCTCTCTTTTGATTTTCTCTAAACTTATATTTCCAATAAATCAATTGGCACTCTGCTTTAACGAGTGATTCGTTAATATTTCCAATAGGTTATGGGTCCTGACTACGCCCCAAATTTGAAGAAGCAAACCTAAAGTGAAACTGCTAAGCCTAACTCGTGCTAAATATGACGCACTTTGAGAATCAAGTCCGCCAGTTCAAAGGCGAAAACTTCTCCCTTTGGAAATTTCAGTTCCGACTACTATTAGAGCAAAATCAACTTTTGGATATCGTGGACGGCAAAGAAATCAAACCAGAGGTAAGTGACGCTACCTCTGCTATACAGGATGCATGGCACGCCAAAGATATCAAAGCCAGAATGCTTATATCACAGGCACTTGAATTAAGATTTCTAGAACCTTTGATGTCCTGTAAAACTGCCGCTCAAATGTGGACAAGGCTCATGTCCATCCACGAACAGAGATCAGAGATCGCAATTGGCATGTTGTGGCAACAATTTTTTGACGCCCGAATGTCGTCATCAGAGGATGTCAGCAGCTATATCGCCAAGATTGAAAATCTTAGTGCAAGAATTCAGGATGCAGGAGGAACGATTACAGATGACCAGAAAGTGGCAAAGATAATAAACTCTCTTCCTTCGAGCATGCGGTATTTCATCCCCGCATGGGAGTCTCAAGCGCCGATTACGCAGACTCTAGAGAACTTATCAGCACGTCTTCTGATTGAAGAATGTAGAAACCAGCAGGCCGATTCCTCGCAAGGTACAGCATTCTACCAACAGACTAAACCAAGAATCAAAGAAGACAACATAAAGAAGACTGATTCAGGAAAGATATCAGAACTAAAGAAAAAGACTGAATGTCATTATTGTCACAAGATTGGTCATTGGTCACGGGAATGTCGGAAACGGATTGCCGACCAGCAGAAGAAAAACGAGAAGCGGAAGAACCAAGCAGGAGATTATGATCATAAAGGTTTCAACGCTGATACCATCCTAAAGTGGAATGATTGCGACATATGGTGGGCAGACAGCGGAGCTAGCTGCAGCATGACCTTCCGACGTGATTGGTTCAAGTCCTTCACTCCGATCCACAACGATCATAGAATATACCTTGGAGACAACACTTCCGTCCTTGCAGAAGGTACAGGTGACATTGAAATCCTTGCCATGGTGAATGGAGAATGGATTGCAACATCAATCAGGAATGTGCTCTACTCTTCGAAGCTCAAGAAAAATTTGTTCAGCCTGGGAGCGTGCACTGAAAAGGGATACCGAGTAGACATCGACAAGGATGAGCTGCGCATCTACTCAAGAAAAGATCTGAAAGCAGTTGGACAACGCCAAGATGGGCTCTACAAGATGATGTTCCGAGTTACTTCATCTTCACAAGGATTTTCCGCAAAGATCAACAACCTCCAACTGTGGCACGAAAGACTAGCACACATCTCACTCACCACTATTCGAGAAATGGCCAAGAAAGGATTGATCAACGGTTTGCAACCCGAGGACATAAAAGAAGACAATTTCTTCTGTCAAGGCTGCCAAGAAGGAAAAGCTCACAGAAAGCCTAGTCATTTGTCTGAAACAAAGGAGTACAATCCTGGTGAGTTCATTTTAAGTGATATCTGTGGCCCTATGCCAACACAATCAATAGGAGGATCACTTTATTTCATTTTATTCAAAGATTATTCCAGTGGCTTTCGCCATATAGATTTCATTAGACACAAATCCGATATTTTACACAAATTTGAAAACTTTGCTAGATTCAGTTATAATCAAACAGGCAATAAAATTAAAGTGATTAGAACCGATAATGCACTAGAATATACCAGTAAAGATTTCACAAATACTTGCAGAAAGTTCGGAATAGTGCATGAATTGTCAGCTCCATATGTTCACGAACAGATAGGACGCGTAGAACGAGACAATAGAACTATTGTCGAAGCAGCTCGATCGATTCTGTGCGCACGAAATCTTCCCGAAGAACTTTGGGACCGAAACACTTCAGGCGGCTCCTAGAAAACTTGAACGTTATAAATTTCAAGAGGGAGTGTTAGAAATTGTGAAATTTATAGAGTCGCTGTTTTCATCCCAAGTCGACCTTGACACGTGTACAGCCCGGCGGCGGCACCTGATACCATGTGACGTCACTACCTACCTACCCCTGCCTTGCCCAGCTGCTGGCTGTTTACAACTTCTATCTCTCTTTTGATTTTCTCTAAACTTATATTTCCAATAAATCAATTGGCACTCTGCTTTAACGAGTGATTCGTTAATATTTCCAATAGTATCATTTGCCACTTAAGTACTTGAGGCCACCACCCCCTTCAAACCCACCCTCAAGACATTGTAATTAATTCAATCAATTTCAAATAAAAACAAGACAATTAATTGCCAAGTTTAATGCAATACTAGTTTTTTTTTTTAACAATCTGCAATTCTACCTGTAATGTTGTTGTTTCTTATTCCCTTGTGTAAAGATTATGCAAATTCCATGATTTCATACTCCTTGAGCCGTTTTCTACCTTTTATACCTGTAATAAAACCTTTTAATAAGGAGAAAATATGAAACAGAGTGATTGGTGTATTCCAATTACTATGTATAAAAGAGCATTTGAACCAAATACAGATTGATATCAAATTTGTCTCTTTGAGATGAAATGCCAACCTAGGCTATGAAAAACCTCATTTATCTTTGGTTTGAAATCAGAGATTTACTTCTCTTAGATGTATTGTCCTGGATAAAGAGACCCAGCTGGGGGCTTTAAACAGCCTCTCCTTGTCTTACTATGCTCTGTTAATACTACTGCATCTACAAAGTGTACTTACAGCTATTATTTATTCTTTGTGTAACTTGGACTACTGGAGCCTACAAAAATCGCCAACTGTTCGGAACGACTTACAGGATGAGCAGCGTTTGTACTCTTCTTCTACTTTCTTATTTCCACTCAATCATATTAGGGTATCAAGTTGTGACCCTTGATGGTGTCTGTTTGACAACCATCATGATTGGGTGAAGTAGAATGTGTCTGCCTTTGTCATTAAGACTGGGAACATTACTCAGTAGCAGGCCAACTTAGCTCCAAAAGAAATGGCCGCCTCTGACACGAGGAACAGACGCCATGTGCAGATGCTCCTAACATGGAGTACAAATGCTGCTCATCCTGTATCCCTGGATTAGGAGCCCTTACAGGGTACTATCAGCCGGGCCTGCTGAGCCCAGGTTTTTTAGTAAGCTTGTTACTGCTCCCCCTCCTCCTTTTTCATCCGGGCTTGGGACATGTACTCCATGTAAGGAGCGGCTGCACATGGCATCTCTTTCTCATGTCAGAGGCGGCCATTTTTTTTTTGGAGTTATGTTGGCCTGCCACTGAGTAGTGCTTCCAGTCTTAATGAAAAAGGCAGACACATTCTACTTCACTCAGTCATGATGATTGTCAAAAACCACATCATTGTATTAGTTCATCCATTGATGATCTCAGCTCATCCCCAGCAGACACCACCATTCAGAGACAGCAATCTCAAGCTCTACAAGCTTGATACCCTAATATGATTGTGTGAAGATAAGAAAGAAGAAGACAGAGCTATCTGAAAGCCCCATTTATACAAACCCATAATCCCCTAAACAAATATAGTAACCTAATCCCCTAGGAAAATAAATAAACCTTTAACAAATATACGATAGTAAAGATAGAAGTTGTGCCTGGCTGGCATTCATAGTTCTTAAAATTAAAGATACTATCACCTATTATCTCCTAAATAAACATACCAACCTAATCCCTCAAAGCAAATGTGCAAATATACTCTTTCCAAAACAAATATACAAACCTCCGTAATTTCCTAAGAAATATATCAACTTAATATCCTTAACAAATATTCAAACACCCTAATTCCCTTAACCAACATACTAAGCTAATCACCCAAACAAATATACAGGGGGTTGGTGGAAGGATGGTCTAAACCGTTGGCTTTTGACCGCTACGACCCGGGTTCGATTCCCACATTGGGTACTTTTTATGTTTAAAAAAAAAATGCTCCAATGGCCCCCGATTCTTGCAAAAGTCCAACCCTACCAGCGAGTGCAAGTAACCAAACAGGGCTCTGGCACATTTGTAAGTGCAAAGTCGAACTGCTTTTCACATGTGTAGAGATGTGGTGCACTTACAGTAAAAGCAGTCGCCTACTTCTATCCACCATGATTATCATGGCCTGTACCACGTGTACTAGGGATAAGCAAAAAAAAAAAACACTTTGTAGATGCAGTAGTATTAACAGAGTGCAGTAAGACGTTATTTATTAAAGCCCCCAGCTGGAGTTCTTTAGCCAGGACACACACAGTTCATCTAGAAGTAAATCTCTGATTTCAAACCAAGAGAGAATATTTCTGTATATACTCAATCTTATGAAAACTTCGGCAAGTTTAGAGCAATTTGTACACAGATTTATAAATCACTACTAATTCATCGTGTAAATAATTAAAAAAATATATGTAAATAATTCTAATATAGCACAATAGTCTGATAGACTTTGTGCTTCTGTAATAATAAAATAAAATATGGTTTCACGGGATACTAACCAAAGTGTATTGTTTTTGAGCCCAAAAATGGATGTAGTAAGCAGACAAAAAAAATTACAACAGCCGGGTATCGAACCCGGGTCAACTGCTTGGAAGACAGCTATGCTAAAAAAAAAAAAAGTGTCCAATACGGGATTCGATCTCAGGTTGTAGCTATCGGAAATCAAGGGTTTGTACCACTCTTTTACCGCCGCCTACAATTCCAATCCAAGGACAATGATAAGGTACACAATTTGGATTATAGATTATAAACACAAGGTAATAAGACCAAATCCAAAAAAATAAATAGTGTGTGACGTTTCGGTAACAACACTGTTTAGAATCCAAGGACAAATGAGACTATTTATAGCCTTGGGTGGCAATTCATCTCAAAGAGACAAATTTGATTGGTTCTAATGCCCTTATCAACTCCTAAGTTGCATTCTGGAGAGCTGTCTTACTTGGATTAAACTGCCATGTGATCCAGTTAGCCATCAAGCTGGACTTTAGGGTAAATATGTAATTACAGTACCTTCAGCCATAGTGTAATATAGAAAATTTGAAATTCAGATCATAAAATGACAGGAGTCTCACTTTAAAAGGCAAGTTAGAAGTAATTTGAAAAGAGAGAGAGAGAGCTATGGAATGATAGCAACTCAATACTATTATCTATAAAAATGGGGGTCGGTGGAAGGATGGTCTAAACCGTTGGTTTTCGACTGCTACAACCCGGGTTTGATTCCCGCATTGGGCACTTTTTTCTGATAAAAAAAAAAATGCTCCAATGGCCCCGACTCTTGTAAAAGTCCAACCCCACCAGTGAGTGCAAGTAACCAAACGGGGCTCTGGCACATTTGTAAGTGTAAAGTCTAACTGCTTTTCACATGTGTAGACATGTGTTGCACTTACAGTAAAAGCAGTCACCTACGTCTACCCACCATGATTATCATGGCCGGTACCACGTGTACTAGAGATAAGAAAAAACAACAACATATAAAAATAAAGGTCACATCTCCCGTTAAAATAGATGTCAAAACTAGAGAGAAGCCATCTTTCCATTAAAAAAATTTCCTCTATATTTTGGCCATAGATTTAGCCTAGTCTCTTTGCCAGATAAACAACTCTTTGGCAGATTGTAAAGATTCTTGAGGATCTCAGGAATATGGTCCGTCCTGGACTGAAAAGGGTCATTAGCCCAAAACCATGGTCTCCAGGTGGACGCTTCTCAGTTTGTCAAATCTGGTGTTGTGGCTTTGTCACCGACCTGAAGCCACTAGTCAATAAATGACATCTAGTTTTGATGTTTATTTTGATGGGAGATGTGACCTTTATTTTTATAGATCGATTTACTCCTGAAAAAATTTCCATCTATAAATACAATGATGTACTTGGTATGTAAATCATTTTATTTGTGATTGAACGTTGTGGCCCACTGAATGTATCACATCCCAAATATGATGCGACGCCAGCCATCTCTGTCTTGAGCTCGATGTACCATCTCGGCGATTGTCAAGCCAGTGAGTTACTTTAATTGGTTCACACTACCCACCATGATTATCATGGCCTGTACCACGTGTACTAGGGATAAGCAAAATAAACAGTCAAATTTATTTACATTTTTCACTTATTTATTTTTTATAGATGGCTATGTGTAGTTAAGTATCTTTGGAGGAGATAGCTTCAAGCTCTACAACTGTAAACTCTGTTAGCCTACTATCTATATAGATTATGTATGTTTATAGCCAGTTGATCTATCTAGATTCATTCGTTAGTTATTATTCCTGTAGAAGGGTTGTTAATACCCGAAAGCTTGAAGCGTGAACATTAAATAGGATACTCTTCCTTGGCAATTTTCTTTTTATTAATTACTAGCGGATGTACCCGGCTTCGCCCGAGGTTTTACCCGAGTAAAGGCTTGTCTAACGAACATTTGTTAAAACAATTCTCTATAAACTTATTTAAAAAATATATATATTTTGATAATTTGAAACTTGTAAATTTGAATCTCTCGATAAAGTGAACATTTTTTCCCGGACCCTGTGTGCCGTGTCATCCTGAATTTTGTCTTTCCTAATTTTCTACATTACAAAATCATCGTTTTATATAGTGAACATTTTTTCCCGGTCCCTTGAAAAATACTCGATAAGTTGAATAAAATCAATATTAATTGGTTCCCTCGGTAATTGGAAGTTAAAGGAATAGTATCTTTGCCTTGAATTGTATCATTATTCTTGTCTCAAATAAATTGCCGTTTCATCCTGAGATAATCTTACTTTTGATAAATAATCTTTAAGAAAATAAACTTAGTGATAATAAAACTTATAGATAAAAAAAACTTGTTATCATCTTCGCAATGGTGGCGCTGCTTGCGAGTTAAATCTACAAATCTGCAAATAACTCTAAGGATATTCAAGATATTATTTTTCAAAAACCTTCCCGGGGATATACCTAATAATATCCCAAATTTTCACGGCGATTGGATGTATGGTTTTTGAATCTATAGAGTACACACAGACAGACATTCAATTTTATATATATAGACTAGCGGATGTACCCGGCTTCGCCCGGGTTTTACCCGAGTAAAGGTTTGTATAACGAACATTTGTTAAAACAATTCTCTATAAACATATTAAAAAAACAATGGTTGCCTGTAAAGTCGGTTTTACGGGCGAAGATTTTACGTGACAACGGTAGAATATTTATTGATATGAATATAATTAAATTGCACAATAGGAACAAGGAAATGAATGAAAATAAGAATTGCACAAACCATTTATTCAGTGATGCAAGACTTGGTGTTGCAAGACTTTGTATAATCCTCCTTGCGTAACTGCCGTTTTTCCTTAACGTACCTATCCGAGATTACCTTCAGTTGTAGTGCAGTGATGGTTTTAAGGTCATTCTTGAACCACAATCTGTCACAAACCGAGCAAGCATGGCCAAAATCGTTGTCCAGGAAAGTAGATTGAAATCTCCGTATTGACGATGACCATTTGGTATACCAGGTGGATTGTTCCAGTTGTATTGCTGTTTGGCTTGAAGAAGTAGTCGGTTGTACATCAGTCCGAGAAGATGCTGCTCTACGTTGTCGGAATGCACGTTGCCGTTGAGCGTTAGTTAGGGGAACGCTCGTTCTCTCCGCCACGACAGGAACGCTTGTTCTCTCCACCACAGAACAATACGTTGAAGCAGGTGACTCTGACGTACCGCTGGTGAGGGCTATGTTAGCAGATTTACATAGCTTGAACTGCGTTGCCTCTCCGCAGCCGCTTTTGCAAAGGCTCTTACTTGTTCAGGAGTTCTGGTCAATGCTTTTCATAGTCTGTACTCACGTTGTCGCTGAGCATTCGTTCTGGCGGTAGAGGTGGTGTGTGGAACAACGAAAGGTACTGCAGACGTTGACGGCACGATATCCTCCGTCTCCATTGAAGTACTGGAAGTTGAAGGCACCGTTTCCATTGTTTTGAGAGTGGTGATTCCTGTTGAACATTTGAAATTGAATGGATGAATTTTTAATTTTAAAGAATCAATTTGAAAATCAAAACACTTATTCAGATCGAAGGTTCAAATTTTTGCTAAATAAATTTGAAATTAAATAAAAATTGTAATTGTAAATGATGAAGTTGAAAATTAAAACATTTACTTATATTAGATGTTAAAATTCTTGCTCAACACAGTTTAAATAAAGTTTTCTTATATCTGCCACTTTTTCTTAATATTTGTAATTTTAAATAATCAATTCGAAAATCAAAACATTTATTCAGATCGAAGGTTCAAATTTTTGCTAAATAAATTTGAAACTATTTAAAATTTGTAAAATAATTAATTAATTAATTTTAAACTAATAATTTACTTAACACTATCAACATTTATCAATAGTATGACATAACCTATAAACTCAGTTTCTCAACTTTTGTGTCAATCTAACAATTAATCAATCAATCATAGTTTACGATAATGAAATATCAGTGTACAATTATTTACCTTTATTGTTGTAGTTGTTGTAAATGACGAATCTAAGCACTCCACATTTTCACTACAGACACAGCTGACGATACTTTAACCACACGTGTGAACTTGTATTATGACGCTTTCTTGTTTTTCCAACGCCAAGAACGTTCGAGAAAGACAAAGACAGAGACAAGCATGCGCCGATTCAATGCGCCTAATTCTCTAGCGCTGCGTGCGCAGCTGCGCGCGCAGCACTCTCGTTCGGTGACTCATCGTAACGTTACCGGGCGTTACACTTTTTCATAAGTGACTCCCAGCCGCAACCTAATTTAAGACGTTGTCACGTCAAAAAAAAAAAGTTTCTGTCCTCTCAAGCGAACAAGTCTTTGATTTCCAGACTTAAGTCTGGTCATCTACGGACAATGACTTTCCAGAATGGTTCCAAGGTTTTCCCACTATGTACTAAGTGTCAACCCGCCACCCCAAAACACATTATTGACTGTATTGACTCATCCATTGATGAGCTCTACTCTTCCCCGGCAGACACCATCAAAAAAAAGTCTCAAACTTTACAAGCTTGATACCTTAATATGATTAAGTGGAGATAAGAAAGAAGAACATTGGTCCATGAAGTGTATCTGTGGGCATCCAGTATTTGGTATAGCAGAGATATTTTGAGATGGGAATAAAACTTTTATGTCTTCAATAATAGAAGAGGAACATTCAGGGAGATTACTTCCGCAGGAGTTGAAATAAGAAAAGTAGATCATTGTAAAAGAAGTACAGAAGAATATAGTGTGATCTCACTATGTCAACTTAACCTGACATCAAGATGTTATATTATTACAGTACAACTTCCATGAAAGGACACTCTTGTTTGAGAACACCAACAAAGGATAGTTAGTGTCAATATCTTATTTTTTCTTATCTCCACTCAATCATATAAAGGTATCAAGCTTGTAAAGCTTGAGACTTGACAACCATCATGACTGGGTGAAGTAGAATGCGTCTGCCTTTGTCATTAAGACTGGGAGCTGAACCCAGGTTTTTTAATGAGCTTGTTACTGCTTCCCTCCTCCTTTTTCATCCGGGCTTGGGACCGGCAAGTCTAGTGTCAATATGATGTATTAGAGCACCATCTGTTATAAGAAATTGAAACTATTTTTGATGCAAATACAGTTAAACCTGTCTATAGTGCCCCCTCTAAATAGTGCCTCCCTCTCTATAGCACCCAATTTTAAATACGTAGTACGATACGATTTACATTAAAAGTGACCTGCCTATAGCAACCTATTTTGGTGAGTCCCAAGAGGGGGTGCTATAGACAGGTTTAACTGTATTACTTTTCAATACCAGGCTGTATCAAAAGTTTGTTCCCAAAGCGGGGAAGACCAATATAAAGGTTCTGTCCCACAATCAAAGAGCATGCCCACTTGATTGAAATAACATAATAGGGTTTAAACATAAGGTAATAAGACCGAATCCAATAAATAAATAGTGTGTGATGTTTCGGTAACAGCATTGTTACCATCTTCAGACAAAAGTATTGATAGTAGGGTTTAGAATAACATTTCAGTATTCTAGAAGAGAACTAAAGAATTAGTAATAAAATAATGATCCGATTGTGTTTCTTTTGGAAAAAGAACAGCATTGTTACTGAAATGTCTCACACTATTTATTTCGATTTGGTCTTATTTATTACCAAATTATACATAATTAATTTGGTCGTTGAGGTACAGCTTGCACCACGCTGATGAGGGCCGACAGCCCGAAACACGTCCATGGTTAGCTTTGGCCAAATCCGAAATAATTAAAAATCAACGAGAATAGTTGATATTTATTCCGATAGATATCGCAAGCCATCAGCAACTTTTAGTTGCACGATGAGGAGATGCCTTTTTCATAATAATTATTTTTGTTATGAAAATAAATGTAAAGAGATTTAAGAGCGGGACACAACATGATAACCTTGCATTTTTAATCTATAAACCAAATTGTACCTAAACAATTTTGTTATGAAAATAAATGTAAGAGATTGAACAAAAAACATGATTACTCCAATGGTTTGAAGAATAAGAAAGGAACTCTTTCTACACTCAAATGAAGAAATTAAAAGATGTGAATAAAATAGTCAAAATGTTTTTTTTTTTTTAAATAAAAAGAGAAACAAAAAAAATATTATGACCAAAGACCAGCCTTTTTGGTCATTGAGGTACAGCTTGCACCAGCTGATGAGGGCCAACTGCCCAAAACACGTATGTGGTTAGTTTTTCTTGATTAATCAAGAATGGGTATTTGGCCAATTCTGGAATAATTAAAAATCAATGATTAGTTGATATTTATTCCGATAGATGATGCAAGCCATCAGCAACTTGCACAATCAGGAAATGCCTTTTTTCTTTTATTGCGTATGATATTGTTTTTTACAGCACAATACAACAATGTTGGCAAGTTTCTCTAGAGTGGAATGTCGAGGTGACGAATCCACTCCAGGGCCTCCTCTGTGCACCGGTGGATATCCCCAAGTGTTCCCTGGAAGAATCTTCGAGGACAGTCCCTTAGGATATGGTGCATTGTTTGTATTTGTCCACAGTCGCAGTTCCCTTTTTTCTTAAAGAAATATTATGTTTTCAAAAGTATAGAGAGAATATATATATATATGGTTTTACAGGCTACTAACCAACAAAAATAAAGTATAGAGAGGGGCCTCACAATTCTTAAGAGAAGAAATGCTATCAGCAATTGATTGAGATAAGATATGATAAAGACTTGTGTGCATTGATAGTTTATCAATTGAATTTTTAAAAGAAATTGTTCAAGACTTCACAGATGTAATAAAAGAAAATAAGATTTTATTCTTTTGTCTGGTGATGGTGACAAATGTTGTTGCCGAAACGTCACACACTCATAAATTATTTGGATTAGGTCTTATTTTCTTTTATTATAATCTATAATTCAAATTGTGCTTTATCACTTCACAGATGTATAGTTTTTAATTCAAGCTATCAGTAATAAGAAGGGGGGGGGGGGGGGGGGGGGTGTCCTATTTGACTTTAAACATTCTATTTTGATCCGATTGCCTAAATCATGATGAGACTTTTAATGCTACAGTAGATTCTCCCTGTAAAGGACAACCACTAATTGCAGACCTAAAGTGTCCTTTAGGGAGAGGTGTCCTCTTACTGGAGAGTTACTAAATAGTAAAAATGGTAATTTTTGTAAATGAAAACTGTCCTTTGTGGAGAGGTGGCCGCTAAAGGGTGATTCTACTGTATTTATTCTATATAATGAGGAGACTTTGGAATATTTTCCCTCTACTGCTCAAAATTGCATAGCCATATATAGTTTTTTCATAAAATATAAATGCTATAATTTTTAAAATCTATTTTATAAATCACATCTTTCTTATCTCCACTCAATAATATCAGGTTATCAAGTCTGTAGAGCTTGTTGATGGTGTCTGCTGGGGATATGAGTATAGATCATCAATAGATGAGACAATACAGCCAAAGATGTGGTTTGGGGTTGCAGGTTGAGAATAAATCCCATAACTTGGTTGAATGCAGTAAGTTCTATCATACAAATCAAACTTCTAATAAAAATTATATTAAACTTAAAAGAGAGAGTGAGAAAGAACCTTATAAAAACTTATCTTGGAGAAGAACAATATGGTTTTAGAAGCCAGGCAAAAAACAAGAGTAGCTATGTTTTAGATGAAAACCATTACCAATAGCAAACAGTAAAATTAAAATCAAAAAGGCATATTCTGACCAGGAGCACATGAGCTTTTTAGATGGCAGAGTGCCATCTAGTGGAACAGAAATCAACTAAACATTGATTTAGCCTGTTCCCTGATATTTGGCCAACCCATTTTCTTGATAAATCAAGAAAAGCCATCCATGAACGCGTTTCGGGCTGTTGGCGCTCGTCAGTGTGGAGTAGACTGTACCATTGCAACCAAAAATGTTTTGGTCCCAGAGGCTTCTTGGGAAACCAATAAATGGGTATTTAAGGCCAAACTTTTGTAATAACACTAAACATGTGAAAAATAATGTGAAGATGGTAACAACGCTGTTACCGAAACATCACACACTATTTATTTATTTGGATTTGGTCTTATTACCTTGTGTTTAACATGTGAAAAAGTAATAAAAAATATAAAAATATAAAAAAAAGGTCAGGTGTTGGTATTAAAATAAAAAAAAAGAAAATCCTTACCATGAGCACATGAGCGTTTTAACAGTAAAATATTATTTTAAAAAATTGCACAATTGAATTCAGTGATTTTGAAAAAGCTTTTGAGATTGAATAAAGACATTTCAAAGCTTTTATAAACTTTAAAAGAATTGGGAATAAATAATACTGAACTTAGAATAAGCTTGGAAATTGTGGGATATACTTTGTTAACACAAAGTTATATAAATGATATGCCCCAAGTTTTAAAAAATTATATATTTATTGGGAAATTTTGGGTCTTGCCTTTTTCATCTTTAATATAAAATGAATGGAAAATACATAGGAAAGAATTAAATATATACAATAATTTACCATCTCTTGGAGTTACAAGAAATTAAGAAATTTATTCTTTTGTCTGATGATGGTAACAACAGTTACAGAACGTCATACACTTAATTTATTTGGGTTAGGTCTAAATTTCTTGTATCTATAATCCAAATTGTGCTTTATCATCTCTTGGAGCCTTATTGTATATATTCAACTCTCCCCCCAATGTATCTTCCATTCACTTTACCTGAAGGTTTTTTTAAATTTATTTATCCTTCCTACCTGTATGTTAGAGGCGGCCATTTAATACCAGGTCCAAGTTACACCTCTCTGTAGGTGACCTTGGGGAAATGCTGGATAAAACAAGCGTAACTGGCATATAACCTATATGGAGTCGTGCATAACCTAAAGGTTGTGAAAGGGCAAAACCCGAGAGCTCACAATAAATATATATTTTCAAATACTTGCGGTAAGTCATCTATTTAATTTTGTGACAATTAATCACTTTACCAGGACCAAACTGCTGCAGAATGCTTAGCTTTCTACATGTGTAGACATGTGGTTCACTTACACTCATGCACAGAACTCTAGGAAATGGAGTCTTTGATATCACCAATTGTCTTGTTTTTTTGAAGGTGCAAGAGGCAATTTTGTTTACATTTGGTTATCTTGTGTTTCAATAAAGGTCACTGTAATATCTTTCAGAGTTATTGTCTAAATCCCAATATACATGCTTTAAGGTACGACTTCCTTTAGTTTTGTACATGAGTGTAAATTACACTATAACCTCGTTAATTCGACACGCAAATTCGACACTCCACCTTAATTCGACCATATTCTGATGTCCCGACCACCGGCCTATCAAATAACAAACCATAATTCGACAGTATCGATAATACGACAGTTCCGATAGTTCGACCATTTTAAAATTCGAATTTCGACAGTTAAATGTTTTTTACATACAACTTTACCTCTAAAAAGGTATTACGGTGGCGGCAAGAGGCGATGACGGCGGGTGCCGAGAGGATCGCGAATGCGTAATTTTGATTTCTGTTAGTTTAAGTTTCACTTTGCAGTGCCGTTGCACAATGTTGCGAGTGTTGTTTTTTTTTTTTTTACGCGGGAATTTAGGAATATCGCGCGCTAATTAATAATATTATTTTCTTTTTAAATTTCAGCATTTAAATATTTAAGTTATTTTAAAATTTACAAATAATTTCCTTTGAAATAAATAAATCTTCATAAAATGTAGCCACAATGATTATGATAACATTTTATTTCAATATTCCATTTCCATATTATTATAAAAGATTTAAACACAAAATCAATAACACCTGCAGCAGCAGTGGATGTCTTTAATACAATAGTTATTTAAAACACATTCCAGAGGAAGAAAGACATGCATGTCCTTTTAAAATAGACCATCTGGAATACATCCTGAATAGGATTTCAGTGCAAAAACAGACATCTATAAATTGATGAGGCACAATTTGGATTATAGATTATAAACGCAAGGTAATAAGACCAAATCCAAATAAATAAATAGTGTGTGACGTTTCGGTAACAGCGTTGTTACCGTCTTCAGACAAAAGTACTGAATGAACGAAAGTACTTCAGTACTTTTGTCTGAAGATGGTAACAACGCTGTTACCGAAACGTCACACACTATTTATTTATTTGGATTTGGTCTTATTACCTTGTGTTTAGACATCTATAAAGGAATTTTTAAAAAGATCTTTATGATTATTTTTAATCCTTAACTGGACGGGTGAATTTTTCTTACACAACTGGACGGGTTGGGTAGATTCAACCCACTTATGTAACTTTATGAAATAAGCGCTAAATAATGATTGAAATCAATATTTAAAAAATATTTAATTAATATATAGTTAATATACAGATTTTGACTTTTAAAAATTCTGAATATAAGCTATTTACAGTTTTCAAAAATTTTTAAGAAACGTTTTTGCAAACGCTTAATTAACATACAGAGCAAAGGTTTTTTATTTTTTACTTAGTTTTTTTATGGACATTTGTAGCACCTTTTTGGAGTATCAGATTGTTGTGGCATCGCAGTTTCAATTTGGTTTACTTGAACCATCATTCTTCTTGAATTGTCGTCTGTAATTCCAGTGGGAGAGAATTGAGATTACGTGTGGCCAGGTGTTCATTAGTCAATGCTCTCCCAAGATCAACAATGAAATGACTCCTTTCTTTTTTACCCTTTTTATCAATCTGATAACCAATTTTTATTATTATTATTTTTTTTTGGGAACATAGGAGACTAAAGTTGTGGCTTCCAGAGAAACCAAAAATAGATGTTTTTGATTCTCTATTACGGTGCGGTTGAAATTGTGGTGAATCTAAGGTTTGTTCTTTCTCATTGTTCCTAAATATGTAAGGCCATGTTCTTTCAACTTATCAACTAATTCTACTGAAGTGAATCAATTGTCTGCTGGAATATTTCTTCCAAAGTGCGGTCGACTAATCTCTAAAACATATATATTTTGGGTTGGCAGGGATAGTTCTCTCTGTTGACTTGATTGATAATTATACTTATCCAAAGAAAGAAGTGTTATTTTATGAAAGGAAGCTAAAAATAGCGGAAGATAGAGACTCAAGTATGAGTCACAAGCTAACACTGACACGAAAAATTCTTACGCTTCAGGACGGGCTGGGCAGAATCCGCCCCTACATGTAAATTTAACCCCCCTCCCAAAACTGAAATTTATAAACGATGGATGGAAAATGTTTGTATCACTGTAAAATTAGAATACACGAAAGCTGGTAGCTCTAGATAAATGAAAAATATATATTTTCCTATGTTAAGTTTATGCATGGGCAGAATCTACCCAACCCGTCCAGTTAAGGGTTAAATATTATTTTTAAATTTTAGCTAATCATCTAACCTTAATTCAACACTTCCTTTAATTCAACCGAAAGCTCTGAACCCTTGGGGTGTTGAATTAAAGAGGTTCGACTGTAATTGATGAAGGAATGCTTATATAGCAAGAATATTGAACATCCATATGAAACTTGATGCGCTGATCAGCAGGAGAGATATTGCTAACAGTGTTGGAGGGAAAGCTCCAGGGGAAGAGATCGAGGGGAAGGAGATGACAGGGATACACAGACGATCTAAAACAATGGACTGGACGACACACCTACGAGGAGTGGATGGTGGAGGAAGTATGGAGAGACTATGTGGCCAGCCACCCTCAGTAGAGGAAGGTACTGTAAGAGGGAGATATGGAGAGGCCATGTGGCCAGCTACCCTCAGTAGAGGAAGGCATTGAAGGAAGGAAGGAAAACTGGAGAAAGGAGGACATGGTTTTAAGGATTCATAATTAGCACTTGAAAGTATCCAAAATTTTTTGTTCGCTTCCCTGATTAATAAATAAAATGCAGTCATCAACATATCTTTTGAAATAATAAACATTATTTTAAAGTGAATTTAGAGCTTTGATTTCTAATTGGCCTATAGTAATTCAAGCTGCATTTGGTGATATTGGACTACCCATTGTTGCACTTTTCAGTCCATTATCACCAAATGCAGCTTGTATTACTATAGGCCAATTAGAAATTAAAGCTCTAAATTCATTTTAAAATGATGTTTATTATTTAAAAATATATATATGGATGACTATTTTATTTAATAATCAGGGAAGTGAACAAAAAAATTTGATACTTTCAACAATCTATGTCCTGATATCAATTACTCTATGGTGGCACTTATAGTGTTAATAGGATTGCCAAATACTTATGAACCAATGATTCTTAATTTAGAATAAAATAAAAATAAAAAACTTGCCAAAAAATAGTTAAAAGCTAAGTGGTTACTGGTAGAAAAACTACTACCCACAATGATTATTATGGCATGTACCCTGTGTACTAGGGATAATTTTTTTTAAATGCTTCTAAACCAATATGTGAAAACCTAAAATCCCTCTAAAGTGAGAGAAAAAGCTCTACCACAACTCTCCCTATCAAAGATGATAGGATATGCAACTTTAGATATTTTGCAAGTTTCCTTTGTCCTCATTTCTAGGTCCTCCAGGGCTTTATCAGTAGACTTGTGAAACTCAAATTCTTACCAAATTGTGGCCTTCATCTTCCCTTTGTTTTTGAATTATTTTGAAAAGTGCCAAGAGTAGCTGTACAAAAAGTACTAAAACTTGTATTTTCTCAAAATTGACAAGGTACAATTTGGATTATAGATTATAAACACAAGGTAATAAGACCAAATCAGAAATTATCAAATGGATCATATGTAAATAAGTAACCTAACTTTATGTAACAATGTTGTTTTCAGAGATTTGGCTTATTTTAACTTGACCTTTGACTATATATTATAATAGCCACTGGGAGATGGCATGCCAAGCTTGTTTTGCTGCCAGTTGAGCTCTAGCAATATCAAGTAATATTTGCTTGATTGCTAGTCATCTTGCCCTTTTATTAATATAAAAAGTTAACACATGTATTGTGGTCCTATGTTTTGTCAATAAAATACAAGGTAATATGTACAAGGTAACAAGTAACAGGGTAATACCTCAAGGTTGTTTTAGCAAAGTTTCACCATAGTATCATCGAAAAAATGTATTATATAGTATAAAGATAAGACACAATTTGGATTGTATATTATAAACCCAAGGTAATAAGTAACAGGGTAATACCTCAAGGTTGTTTTAGCAAAGTTTCACCATAGTATCATCGAAAAAATGTATTATATAGTATAAAGATAAGACACAATTTGGATTGTATATTATAAACCCAAGGTAATCCTAATAAAATCACACTATTTATTTGGTCTTACTACCTTGTGTGTGTTTATTTAGTACAGTAGAGCCTTCCTTCTATCAGACACCTCTCTATAAAGGATAGTTTTCTTTCGCAAAATTACCATTTTACAATTTAGCAACTCTCTGGTAAGAGGACACCTCTCCCTAAAGGACAGTTTGGCTCTGCAATTAGGTGTTGTCCTTTACAGGGAGGTTCTACTGTATAACCTTTTTTAATATTCACTCAAATATAATTCACCTACCTTAATCCATGACCAATTTTAAAATCCCAGCCATTTCCCTCTTTCAAACTACCTACTATACCTTAAGTATTGACAACAAAATGTTCTAGAAAATGTGCACTAGCAGTGAATGTTGCAATGATTTGATAATCATTTTTTAACTGACTTCAAATCTATAAAAAGAAAGGTCACACACACCCCTTCCTATGCTCCCTCTATTGACTATCTCTGTAAATCAGCAGAATTGGGTCGGTGATTCTGCTAATTTTCAGCGATACTTGATAGATGCTGCATAGTTTTTGCATCTATTTTGACCAAGGTGACCTTACTTTTTACTGATCAATATCCTCCCATCAAAATTTTCATGACCTTAATTCAATACAGTGGAACCTCCCTGTAAAGGACACCTAATTACAGAGCCAAAGTGTCTTTTACGGAGAGGTGCCCTTTTACCAGAGAGTTATTAAATAGTAAAAATGGTAATTTTGCAAATGAAAACTGTCCTTTGTAGAGAGGTGTCCTCTCATGGAGGATCTACTGTACTGACTTTATTCAACCAAAAATACTGATACCTTTGGGGATGTTGAATTAAAGAAGGTGGAGTGTAATAGTTTGAAATTCCCTTATCCTCTCAGAGTAATCTCATCCCAACCTAACTGTGTCAAGGAATCTACCTGGTGGGAGCCAAGAGGACTCCTTACGGAGCCTTTGGAGGAAAGCTGAAGGACATTTCCTCCATTGACCTGGCAGCCGCAGCTCTGGCCGGGGTGATGAAGCAGGCCAAGGTGGCTCCAGAAATGGTGGACTCCGTCACTGTGGGAAATGTCTGTCAGGTAAATATAAGATACTAGCTGGATCACCCAGGTTCTGCAGTTTGCCTTTCTTGATTTGTCTTACAACACACAACAACACACATGAAAATGGGTTAACCTAATATCAGGGAACATGTTAAATCAATATTTAGTTGATTTCTGTTACATTAGATGGCTCTCTGCCATCTTAAAGGTTCATGTGAGAGGTCAGTATAGGCCTATTTTGTTTTTATATATTATTATGTAAGACATTATATATAGTATTTAATTCAACACACTAAAGTATAAGAGCTTTCAGTTGAATTAAAGTCAGTTGGATTATTTCATCACATTCACAGCTATTAATTTACACCTAACTGGCTCTGTCTTTATTGATTAATGAAAGAGTATTACTCGATGCAATACTTACGTGCATAGTTTGCTAAACTACTCTATAACTAAGATTACACCCTTCAGTATAGCATAAATAAGCATAATCATACAATAAAGTATTAGAGCTTTAAAAACTGGTGCAGCAAGCTTCCTGCCAAAACCATAACCTATCTCTGACTTATAAAGTACAATACCTGAGAGACACCAGATGTCGTAAGGTATCTTGTTCCAAAATAACTTTATTAGGTACCACTCAAAAAGAGCAACCTAGTTTATGATATTTGCAACAATGAATAATATAAGTTTATTCACATATTAAACAAAAATGTTAACGCGGGATTCGATTCCGGTTCATGGCTGTTGGGAATCGAGGGTTTTACCCACTCATCCACCGACTCTTATCAGGTCGTAAGGTATGCAGCAGGCTTCCTGCCAAAACTGAAACCTATATCCGACTTAAGTCACTGCACACGTCCTTGATGCACTTCTCTGTTTCCACAGTGGGGTGCTGGTTGCGAGTGAAATTGGAAAATTTGTAAATAATTCCAAGGATATTCGAGATTCGAGAGACCTGGTAATTTGACTATAGATTTTTCTCAGATTCAACTCTATATACTGTTAAAAATTTCAGCCAGATTAATTACGTATTGAAGATGTGCATAGCCGACAAACATATACATGCATGCATACATACATTAACTTTTATATAGTGAAAGATAAATTTTCACAGTTCTCAATGTCCTTACATAAAATAATCCTTTATGTGGGTATACACCATTCTGAACCTAATTTTGGGGGAACATCCAGTATCATCTCCCACTCTAAAGTAGTGTTGTGTTCCAGTCCACTTCTCCCAATGGGCCGTACCTCGCCAGACATGCAGCTCTGCGTGCCAAAGTCCCAATCAATGTCCCCTGCCTTACTGTCAACCGGCTCTGCGGCTCAGGTTTCCAGGCTGTGGTGACGGCAGCTCAGGAGATCGCCCTGGGAGCAGCTGACATTTGTCTGGCAGCTGGTGCTGAGAACATGAGCCAGGCTCCCTACATCATCCGGGATGCCAGGTTTGGACTCCGGCTGGGAGTGGAGCCTAAGGTAGGTCTTCTTTGAATTCATTTAAATCTCCTGGACATTAAACAACTAAAAAAGGTTTTCGAAGATGAGTTTCTTTTTTATTTCAAATACCATCTCAAGCTTTCAGGTATCTCTGTCCTTCCACAGGAGAACATATATAATGAATAAAACACATCAGGTGGCATTTTATTCATTGTACTAGGTGTGTTCAAAAAGTATCGCGACTTTTGTGTTTCTTCAAAAATTATTTATTTATTCTTGAATACCTATTTTGTTCCCTTCAAAGTAATCCCCATGAGATATTATACACTTGTGCCAACGGTTTTTCTAATCTTCGAAGCACTTCAAAAAATCATTTTTAAAAATCTTTTTCAGCTCCTCCTTCGATGCCGTCTTTATCTCGTCAAGCGTAGTGTAACGTCGTCCTTTCATGGGCCTCTTCAGTTTAGGGAACAAGAAAAAGTCACAGGGGGCCAGATCTGGGGAATACGGTGGCTGCGGCATCATTAGTGTGTTGTTTTTGGCCAAAAAGTCGTGCACAAGCAACAATGTGTGAGCAAGGGCGTTATCGTGGTGCAAAAGCCAATTTTTGTTCTTCCACAAATCCGGGCGTTTCTGGCGGATTGCTTCACGCAAATTGCACATAACTTGCAGGTAATATTCCTTATTGACCGTTCTACCCTGTGGCAAGAACTCATGATGCACCATGCTCCTGCAATCGAAGAAAACTGTCAGCAAAACTTTCACATTCGACCGAACTTGGCGCGCTTTTTTCGGTCTTGGTTCGTGTGGCAGCTTCCATTGAGATGATTGAGCTTTGGTTTCCACGTCATAACCATAAACCCACGCTTTGTCACCAGTTATGACCCTCTGGAGCAAATTTGGGTCATCGCGGACAGAGTCCAACATCTCATTAGCAATGTTCATGCGATGCTGTTTTTGGTCGCAATTGAGCAATTTTGGTACGAATTTCGCGGCGACCCGTCTCATGCCCAAATCATTGATAAAAATCGAATGGCACGAGCCAATCGATATGTTTAGGTCCTCAGGAACTTCTCTAACGGTGATTCGACGATTGGCCAATATCATTTTCTCCACTTCATTAATTTTTTCGTCTGTTGTTGAAGTGCTCGGGCGTCTGGCACGCTCTTCGTCATTCACATCTTCTCGGCCTTCTGAGAACATTTTGTACCACCGATAAACGTTGCTTCGGTCCAAGGTAGCTTCTCCGTATGCCACAGTCAACATTCGGAATGCATCCGCGCACTTAATTTCGTTTTTCACACAAAATTTGATACAGGTTCTTTGATCCATTTTTTTAAAAGGTAAAAATTGAAGACGATCCAAAACACCTGCAAGCAAAGCAGCTGTCAACAATTAAGTGAACATTCAAAATGGCCGAGCTTGTCGGCATAAGTGAGAGACGTGAGTACCAACATAAAACCACAAAAAGATCGAAATTCGAATATATGTAACCCGCGAAAATTCAAAAGTCGCGATACATTTTGAACACACCTCGTATATGTTCTCCTGTAGAAGGACAGAGATGCCTGAAAGCTTGAGATGGTATTTGAAATTTTAAAAAACTCATCTCCGAAAACCCTTTTTAGTTGTTTAGGGAAGGTCTTCTTTGTCAGCTCTTTTTAAACATCTTTCTAGCTACCATTCTGAGGAAGATTTTTATTCCCTCGTGAGTTTTTCAATTATTTCTCTTAGTTTTTCTAAACCTTTCTTCACATTGGACATTTAGATTGGTCAAATGCAACAGGCAGCATGTGGGCTGGACAGACCCAGCTCTTAATGTGATTTTACACCCGGCCCTCGTAACACTTTTTGAATCTTGATAAAGCACAATTTGGATTATAGCTACAAGGAAACCTAATCCAAATAAATTAATAATTAATAGACGTTTCGGTGACAGCGTTGTTACTAATATCAGACAAAAGAATAAAAAAAAAAGAATGAGATTTTGAAAATTATTTTGTCTGATGATGGTCTTCTTGTAGCTTTTTGAATCTTAAGTCTGTCCTTTGCAACCCAAAGAGGATGAGGAAGAAGAAAAATGCACAAATTTTGTCAAGACTAAAGATCCTTTATTCTGTTATAAGGCACACAATTCGGATTATAGATTATAACTACAAGGTAATAAGAGTAAATCCAAATAAATAAATAGTGTCTGACCTTTTGTCTGATGATAACAACTCTGTTACCAAAACATCACACGCTATTTATTTATTTGGATTTGGTCTTATTACCTTGTAATCCTTTATTCTGTAAATGGAATGGATGGCAAACCTAGATACAGCAGTTACATCTGCCATGTAATCTCTTACCTGACAATGACCAAAACTAACAAGAGTTGCATTAACTATTTTGGATTGAATATTATTTTATACTTTTGGCGTATTCAATCTTTGAACATTTTATTATATTTTTGCAGTGTGTAGTGATTACAAGGAGTCCACACATTCAAATAAAAAAAAAAAAAAGATTTAAGAATATAATGATAAAATAGAAGTATATAAGTATATCGCTTAAACAAATAATCTTGTTGCCGTTAGCTTTTATTCCTTCTTAGTCTTGATTATATATTTTTTGCTTACCCCTAGTACACGTGGTACAGGCCATGATAATCATGGTGGGTAGAAGTAGGCGACTGCTTTTGCTGTAAGTGCACCACATGTCTATACATGTGAAAAGCAGTTGCACTTTGAAACTTACAAATGTACCAGAGCCCCGTTTTGTTACTTGCACTCGCTGGTGGGGTTGGATTTTTGCAATACATTTTGTATACATGTTATATAAAAATATTATTTTATTTTAAATTATAATTTCATAAATTCAAATACTCTGCTAAATCGACCGCCAGAGGTCACTCTTCCCCTTTAAAAACTCGTTGTTGTTTTATCCCAATGGTCGGCTCAAAACTTTTGTACATTATGTAAATAACCTTTTGTTTTCCATATTCTACTCGCCTTAAGCCAGGCATTACTTTTATCAAATTATGTCTTTTTTATATATCCCTTTAACTCAATTAAATTGCTGATCAAAGCTATTTTTCATTATCATACTTTAAAGATTTCAACCACGACTGCATTTCCATACCATAATCTTCAACATGATCTAAATTCAAGCAGAAAATCTCATTCATTTTTATTTATAACATACATATAGTTGTGACTGATGGATCTCATCAGGATGGTGTGTGTGGTAGTCTTCACTAAATGTCAAGTCATTGGATTTATCTTCTTAGCTACCCATCTTATCAAAGACTAATCCAACACTTTGTTCAGCCTATTTTGACAAAGCTCAAATCTTATCTAGATTTACTCTGATTCCTGATAGCATGTTAAAAGTGCCATGTCATTGGTGATGTTAGATTCTAATCACAAGGTAATAAGACCAAATCCAAATAAATAAATAGTGTGTTAGATTATTTTATTGTTTTTATGTTTTATTTATTTATTTGGATTTGGTCTTATTACCTTGTGTTTATAATCTATAATCCAAATTGTGCTTTTATCATTAGATTCTAATCTATTGGCTATCCTTAACCAAGGGCCATCCTAAGGGTTGTATATACCTTGTTGTGGCTTGAGTGTTCAATAAATAATATAAAGAAGCAATTGGCCACTTGCATTGATTTTGATTTGAATTAGATTTTTATTTAAAAGACTTGATTCAGATTTAAGTTTTTTATTAAAACCCAAAAAAGGTTCTTGATTAAGATATTTTAGTGTTACAAAAAAACTACTCTAGTGATTATAAAGAATGAGTGATAACATCAGCTTCAGAAAATTCAGATGAAAAACCAACCTGTATATCATAGTTTCGAACTTGGCTCTTATCAATATAAGGGTGGCTTCAATTTCATAACGTCCTATGAGAGAGGTTATGAAATTGGTCAAATTTATCAAACAAATGCGGTCAAGTTGTTTGTAAAAAACATTCAACTGTTGAAATTCGAATTTTAAAATGGTCAAACTATTGGAAGTGTCGTATTAACGATAGTGTCGAATTATGTTTTGTTATTTGATAGGCCGGAGATCGGGACATCAGAACATGGTCCAATTAACGTAGAGTGTCGAATTGGTGTGTGTCGAATTAACGAAGTTATACTGTAATTAAAGGGAGAGGTGCCTCTTATGGTACATGAATATCATCCTCCCACAACTCTAACAGGCAAAGTCAGACTTTCACCAAAGTGTGCCTGGATCATGGTGTCATGATCAACGAAAGCTGCACCCCTACACCCCATTCCATGAATGGAATTTGTGTAATCTTTACACAAGGGGATAAGAAACAACAACAACAACTCTATGTTGTATTCCAGTTTGATACTTTGCCAGCTTAAACACCTTTTTGGCAAATTCAACCTGTTTCTTAACTCCTCTCATAGGAAGTTATCAAATCAAAGCCACCCCTGCACTGAGAGGCATAGCCCAAAACAGCAGATTGGCTTTTGTCTGAATTGGCCAAAATGGGTGTTGAGGCAGAAAAATAATTAAATGAGAACTTTAAATAAATTATCTCCTATTAAAAGTCCTAAAAATTCTCATAATTTCTAAATAATAGCTAGCTTTATATGTTTGCTGTTGTTGTTTCTTATCCCTTTGTAAAGATTACACAAATTCCATGAGTCCATGCTCCTCAAGCGCTAGCTTTATATAAATGGACCAAATTATTAATCCTGTTGGGATTCACAAGGTTTTATACCTCATCACAAGAATACTATATATATTTTTGTTATTATCTCTAATGTGGCCATGATAATACACTATACTGAGCGGTACTGTAAGTGCTGAGTGTACACAGATGGAGGACTCCCTCATGTCTGCAGTAACTGACCACAACATCAACACCCCCATGGGCATCACTGCTGAGAACCTGGCCGTCAAGTACAAACTCTCCAGGGAGGACTGCGACCGCTATGCTCTACAATCTCAACAGAGGTGGAAGGAAGGTGAGTATCACCCCTTCCTTGTTACCATTGGGAGAACTCTGTTTCTAGCATTCATGGTTTCTACTTGATTAACACATGGAGAACACATAGTGCTATGGACCTTTAAAAGGGCAAATATTTCAATCCTAAATGAAATTAATCCTGGTAGATCCCTTAAGAATCCCAAATAGGTAAACAAAGACTGACCTATGATAATGTACAATTTGATTATAAATTATAAAAAAAGATAATAAGAACAAATTCAAATAAATAAAAGTGTGTGATGCTTTAGTAACAACATTGTTCCAACTTCATACAAAAGTACTGTAACAACGCTGTTACTGAAACTTCACACACTATTTATTTGGATTTGGTCTATGTACTTTTTTTTTACAAAGACTGACCCTATTCAGATGCTTAATGAGAGCAAATGAATTAGAAAAGATGTTAAGGGGAAAAATTAAAAGGAAGAATAGAGCAAGACCCACAATGAGCTGTGGTTGGAAGGGTTCAAGGAAGTTACTGGAAGGGGGAGATTTGACAACCATCATGATTGGGTAGAAGTAAAATGCGTCTGCCTTTGTCATTAAGACTGGGAGCACTACTCAGTGCTAGGCCAACTTAGCTAAAAAAAAAATGGCCGCCTCTGACATGAGGAACAGACGCCATGTGCAGCCGCTCCTAACATGGAGTACAAACGCTGCTCATCCTGTATCCCTGGAGCCCTTACAGGGTACTATCAGCCGGGCCAGCTGAACCCAGGTTTATTAGCGAGCTTGTTACTGCTCCCCCTCCTCCTTTTTCATCCAGGCTTGGGACCGGCAAAGGTGGAGTTAATATTTTCACTTTTATCTCAAGACTGATATTTACAGTGAAGGGTTGAAGTCATGTTATATGATTCAGGATAATCTATACAGAGTAGGATAAGACTGTTTGCTATATTTAAAATTAATATTGAATCAAACTTGGATAATTCAAAGCCAAAGGGACCAAAAAAAAAAAATTCAAATTAACCAAAAATTGGAATTAAAAAAAGGAAATTCTATTTATAGGAAATTCTAGGAACCAAGATAAATATTCAAATTAAAGACGTTTTTGAGTTGAAAATGTTCGAAATATCCAAGTTCTACCCCATATAATAATTATATATTACAAATCAAAAATATTTTATAATATATTAGTCTGTGACCAAATGTGATGTTGACACAAAATTAAATAAATGACTTGCCGCATGTTTTTTTAAATAAAACTTGCAGAAAGTCATTTATACTCATCGAAAAAAACTTAAGGAAGTTGTACCTTTTAGCATGTATATTTGTACAATTTTTATTATTATATATCAATTAATATATATTTTTTTAAAGGAGAACATTCGAATTACATGTATGGGAAATCTGCCATTATTTAAACAAATAAGGGGAGTGGCTTATGCTTAAATTATAAAACTTTCTTTTGTCCATGAGTGTTTTTAATTTTGTGTCAGCATAGTATTTCCCACAATTGCCAAAATTTTAAATGTAATGTGTACTAAAAGGTGTAAGGTATAGCAAATTTCTGTCAATTATCTTTTCTGTAAACACAAGGTAATAAGACCAAATAAATAAATAGTGTGTGACGTTTCGGTAACAATGCTGTTACCGAAACGTCACACACTATTTATTTATTTAGATTTGGTCTTATTACTTTGTGTTTATAATCTATAATCCAAATTGTGCTTTATCATTATCTTTTCTGTAATTTTCTAAAAATGACCATTTTTAAAATTGTTTGTTAAATAATTGATCAGTTTTCTGGAGATGAGTTTCTTTTTACTTTATTAAATCAGTCTCAAGCTTTCAGGCATCTCTGCCCCTTCTACAGGAGAATATGAATAAAACGCCGCCTGATGCCAAACTGTTTGGCAGTTTTATTTGTTTATTTATGTTCTCGTGTAGGAGGGCAGAGATGCCTGAAAGCTAGAAACTGATTTAATAAAATAAAATTTACCTCCAGAGACCTGTTTAATTATTTATGTCCAGGAGATTCAAATTGATTGATATAAAATGGTTTGTTCCGTTTGCTCCCAGTGTAGATGATGCATGGTCTGTGTAGCCTATGACGGTGGAAGGATGAAGGAAGAGATGGAGCCCCTCAAGGTCAAGGTGAAGGGCAAGGAAGAACTGATGGAGATGGATGAACACCCCAGGCCTGGCACCACCATGGAAGCTCTGGCCAAGCTCAAGCCTGCCTTCAAAAAAGATGGAGTGGTCACTCCAGGAAATGCCTCTGTAAGTTCCTCCTACAGTACTTATAGGATGATTCAGGGGTCAGTGGAAGGTTGGTCTAAACTGTTGGTTTTCAACCGCTACGACCCAGGATCGAATCCTGCATTGGGCAATTTTTTATAATAATAAAAATAAAATGCTCTAAATCCCGCGATTCTTGCAAAAGTCTAACCCCACCAGTGAGTGCAAATAACCAAACGGGGCTCTGGCACATTTGTAAGTGCAAAAGTCGAACTGCTTTTCACAAGTGTAGGACATGTGGTGCATTTACAGTAAAAGCAGTCACCAACTTCTACTCACCATGATTATCATGGTCTGTACAACATGTACTAGGGATAATTAAAAACAAAAAAAAGGATGATTCTGTAACACTTTCTATTGAAAAATTCACAAGTCATAAACAATTTCATTGAGATAACCATATGCAATAAAGCCTTGCTGAAATGAACCAGGGATATAATGAACCTTCCCTTATAAATCCCCTAAAATAATCATTACTATTAGTAATTTTTTTATTAACCATAGTACACATGGTACAGGCCATGATAATCATGGTGGGAAGTAGTTGGTGACTGTTTTTACTATAAATGGAACCTCATGTCTATATACACTTGTAAAAGAAGTTTGACTTTTGCCCTTACAAATGTGCCAGACCCCAATTTGGTTACTTGCCCTCTACTGGTGGAATTAGACTTTATCAAGAAACAAGGACATTAGAGAAAAATTTTATTCAGGAAAAAGTGCCCAATATTGGATTTGATCCCAGGTCCTTGTTGTTGGAAATCAATGGTTTTTACCACTGGTCCACCGACTCTTAGTATTGGTAGGGATACTATATAGTGAACCATAGCTACAGCGAACCATAGCTATAGTGAACCATAGCTACAGTGAACCATAGCTATAGCGAACCATAGCTATGGTGAACCATAGCTACAGTGAACCATAGCTACAGCGAACCATAGCTACAGCGAACCATAGCTACAGTGAACCATAGCTATAGTGAACCATAGCTACAGCGAACCATAGCTATAGTGAACCATAGCTACAGCGAACCATAGCTACAGCGAACCATAGCTATAGTGAACCATAGCTACAGTGAACCATAGCTACAGCGAACCATAGCTACAGTGAACCATAGCTACAGTGAACCATAGCTACAGTGAACCATAGCTACAGTGAACCATAGCTATAGTGAACCATAGCTACAGTGAACCATAGCTACAGGGAACCATAGCTATAGTGAACCATAGCTATAGTGAACCATAGCTATAGTGAACCATAGCTACAGCGAACCATAGCTATAGTGAACCATAGCTACAGTGAACCATAGCTATAGTGAACCATAGCTACAGCGAACCATAGCTACAGTGAACCATAGCTACAGTGAACCATAGCTATAGTGAACCATAGCTACAGCGAACCATAGCTACAGTGAACCATAGCTACAGTGAACCATAGCTACAGTGAACCATAGCTATAGTGAACCATAGCTACAGCGAACCATAGCTACAGTGAACCATAGCTACAGTGAACCATAGCTACAGTGAACCATAGCTATAGTGAACCATAGCTACAGCGAACCATAGCTACAGCGAACCATAGCTATAGTGAACCACTGCTATAGTGAACCATAGCTACAGTGAACCATAGCTACAGCGAACCATAGCTATAGTGAACCACTGCTATAGTGACCCATTTATTGATAAATTGATGTTTTGGCAACTGGTTAGAAAGAAAATTGAATTTATAAATTCAATTGCCATCTATCGATAAAATTTGTAGCAAATAAATTTACTGGCAATGTGTTTCTTTTCAATAATTGTAGAGATAATAATTGATGATTGTAAAGAAACACATTGCCAGTAAATTTATTTGCTACAAATTTTATCGATAGATGGCAATTGAATTTATAAATTTAATTTACTAATATATATTGGTTATGAAAACTATTTGTGGAAAAGCTTTGCCCGATGTAATACCTTGCAATTATATGTATGTACCTCTACAGACCAATAATAACTTATATCATTGCAGTAAGGTCTGTAGAGAAAATATTTAATGATATTATTGAAAAGAAGCAAATTGCCAGTAAATTTATTTGTTACAAGAGAATTGAATTCTTGTCTACTAACTCTAGAAACTTCCAGATTTCAAGGTGAAATGTCAGGACAAGAAACAAATGGGCTCTGTGTGGCAGGGTATCAGCGATGGGTCAGCTGCTGTGGCAGTGGCCAGTGAAGCTGCTGTGAAGAAGCACAACTTGAAGCCACTGGCCAGGCTGGCAGGTTACAGCTACGTGGGCTGTGAGCCCTCCATCATGGGCATCGGCCCTGTCAACGCCATCCAACTGCTGCTATCCCGCACAGGGCTGAAGCTGTCTGACATTGACCTGGTTGATGTCAACGAGGCCTTTGCCTCCCAGTTCCTGGCCGTCCAGATGGAGCTTGGCCTCGACCCCGCCAAGACCAATGTCAATGGAGGTGCCATCGCCCTGGGACATCCCGTAGGTTCCTCAGGAGCTCGCATCACTGCCAACCTTATCTATGAACTCAAGTAAGTATTCCTCTGGGCCATCTCTTGTACTAAGCTCACAAATATTGTCAGACATATTACCTTCATGTTCTTAATTTTTTGGATATACCTTTTGGATTCCTCTTATATGTTGTTTTTGTTTCTCATTCCCTTGTGTAAAGATTACACCAATTCCATGAGTTCATACTCCTCAAGCTGTTTTCTGATAAGCAGCAGCCTCTCCCAAAGGTCCTGTTTAGTGCATCTAATGCAAGCCTAAATGTGTTTTTGAGAGCAGTATCTATTGAAGAGAGTTCTAATTTGTAAACTAAAAGGTGTCTCTAGTGTGGGAAAGAGATTTTTTTTCAAGGATTTTAACTTTAACAACAATACTACTGTCACAGTCCAGTTTCAAGGTGGCTACCATTACTGTAAATCGTGATGTCAAAGAGGGAGGTTCAATGATTTGGAGTCCAAGAGCTTCAAGTAATTCTGGTTTAGTTTCATGTTTGTGGGGATTGGCTGGTAGATAAAGGGATACAAGTGAGTTTATTGCAAGTTCTGTGTGGGGGGTAGAAAGTTTTGTGTTTAGGATTTATTTGGATATCTAAAAGAATAATTGTCGGCCATGTTGAGAGGAGTGGGGCATTTTAGCCTTTGATTTGGGTCCCTATTTCAAATAAAATTTCCTGTAAGATGTTAGAATTCTGAGTCTATTTTTATCTTTGTGTATCATGGTGTCAATATGTTTTTTTTTTTCAAGTGAGAGCAGGGTCATCAAGTATGACACCACAAGATATCTTGGGCAATCTGAATATTTGATTGTTGAATTATTCAAAGAAATATTTGGGGTCTAGTGGCGAAGGTGGTTGTTAATTGTGAAGAGGCCAATTTCAGATTTGCTCATGTTAATAGATAATTACAGTTTCTGGGTTACCTTTGCAGATTTTTCATAGTCTTGTTCAGAGAGCGTTCTGTATCGGGAAGGTTGATTTGGAGACTCAGATTATTATGCCATCTGTGTAAAAGGAAATTTTAGCTGGAGGTTTGATGTATAGCATCTAGGTAGTTGTTGTAGAGAACAGAACATAAGATTAACTCATAGGGTAGACCTTGGTAAATACGGGTAGTTTGTTGAAATTAGCCTGCATGGTGCATTTGGATAGAAAAGTGCTGATCCAACTCATTCTCTCTATCCCAAGTTTGTTGAGTTTGAGAATTAGTTTTTCCTTCCGGACTCTGTTGAAGGATTGGGGAAGGCAAAGAAGGCTGCTGAAGATATTTCTAGGCATCTTTAATATGGAATTTTTCAAAAACAAGTCTGAGTAGCTCTAAGAGATCCTTAAATACCAGTGATCTTAAAACCTCCCTTCCACTTATAATATAACTCAGTTTTTTTTTGCTTATCTCTAAATACATTTGGTACAGGCCATGATATCATGGTGGGCAGAAGTAGGCGACTGCTTTTACTATAAGTGCACCACATGTCTACACATGTGAAAAACAGTTTGACTTTGCACTTACAGAGCCTCATTTGGTTACTTTCACTCGCTGGTGGGGTTGGACTTTTTCAAAAATTGGGGGACATTGGAGCATGAACTCTGGAGTTGTTGTAGCAATTGTAACACAAGTTAATCTTGATTGTGATGTCACAGGCGACGCAAGGCCAAGTATGGAATTGGCAGTGCTTGTATCGGAGGAGGCCAAGGCATAGCAGTTCTCATTGAGAACCTGGACTAAACACACATGTTCACATTTTTAACCTTTATTTTTAGCAGGAATAAAATATTATATTTTTCGACTTCTGAGTTTTTTATTTTATATTTACTCTAATGCTTGCGATGTGAAAGGCATTCTGGTATTGTTGTTGTTTCTTATCCCCCTGTGCAAAGATTACACAAATTCCATGAGAAGAAAGGCATTCTGGAATCCTGTAATATTTTTACTACCACAACTGGACTAAAAAGTGAAAACCAAACTCAAATACCCAATTTCATGTATTGAATAGGTACTATGTTATAAATGTAAAAAGAGAGACCCATGTTGTGAGACTTCAGTTTTTGCCATTAAACAGTCATAACCCTATATGGAACAAATTATTTTGTATTATTATTTTCTTATCTATAATCCAAATTGTACTCTTATCATTTTCATAGACTTCAATGTACCTAAGAAGTTATTCTTCCTATGAGCTGAAGAATTCCAAAGTGAATATCAATGTTGATGCCATCACTTGAAGATTCTATTTTAAAGAGTTCAGGATCTGAAGCTCTCCTCTATTTTAAATGATGGTAAAAATGCTGTTACGAAATGTCACACACTTAATTTATTTGGATTAATAGTTTTCTTGTAGCTATAATGTATGATATAAATTGTGCTTTATCAATTTTATTTTATAGTTTTGTGAAGGAATACATACTGTGGTGTGCTAAAGTTAAGATATAAACAATAAACTGATCTTCTTCTTTCTTATCTCCACTCAATCATATTAAGGTATCCAGCTTGTAAAGCTTGAGACTTTTGATGGTGTCTGCCGGGGAAGAGTAGAGCTCATCAATGGATGAGTCAATACAGTCAATAATGTGTTTTGGGGTTGCAGGTTGAGAATTGCACTTAGTACATAGTGGGAAAACCTTGCAACCATTCTGGAAAGTCATTGTCTGAAGATGACCAGACTTAAGTCTGGAAATCAAAGACTGTTGTTTTCTTGGGGGAACTGAACCGGTGCTTGTCCCTCCTGCTCTGTACCAGTCATATATATGTGCAGCATCAGATTTCCATTCCTGCAGGCATTGGGTTTTGATGGTACGGAGGAGGTCTCTTTCGTCTAGTTGGGTGGTTGATTCTCTGGCTTCAGGTAGGCCAAGAGCTCCAGCCTTTGCCAGAAAGTCTGCCAGCTCATTACCAGGAATTCCATTGTGAGCTGGAAACCATTGCACTGTGACAGAGCTGTTGGCTGGAAGTCAGTTTACAGATTTAACAATGCTCTTGAGGAGAGGCTCTTAACTGGAGAAGCAGCTTTGAAGGGTATAAATGGTTGCTCTTGAGCCGGAGTAGATTATTATTTTATTTGGCGAGTTGATGTTGATGTCTTTTAGAGCCATATCTATTGCAGAGAGTTCCGATTTATAAACTGAAAGGTGTCTAGGGTGGGAGATGGAGATTTTTTCCAGGATCTTATCTTTGTAGATAGCAATTCCACTGCCAGACAGTCCAGTTTCAAGTTGGCTACCGTCAGTGTAAATTGTGATGTCAAAGAGGGAGCTATTTTCCTCAATGATTTGGAGGCCAAGAGCTTTAAGTTATTCTGGCTGAGTTTCATGTTTGTGGGGAGTGGCGGTGATTAATTCTGAATCCTTAAAACTCCTTTCTCCAGTTTTCTATGGATGTTCAATATTCCCCATCTCTCCAATCTAGCAGATTTGGTTGGTGACAAAGCCACACAATAATAGCTTTGTCAAATTTAAAACCTCCCATCTGGAGCCCATGGGTTTGGGCTAAGGCTCTCTTCAGTCCAGAGCAGACTTAGATTTCTTGATATCCACAAGGCAACCTTGAAATCCTAAGAATTTGACAAAGATGTGTAAAAAGCATCTTGGGGAATTCTATGGCTAAATAAGAAATATATTTTATTGTTAATACAGTAGAACCTCCCTGTAAAGGACAACACCTAGTTGCAGAGCCAAAGTGTCCTTTAGGGAGAGGTGTCCTCTTACCGGAAATTTGCTAAATTGTAAAAATGGTATTTTTGCAAATGAAAACTGTCCTTTGTGGAGAGGTGTCCGCTAGCGGGGTGTACTTTCATGGAGGTTCTACTGTATATTATGCAAAAGACCAATTTACTATCAAAAGATGTTTAGAATGTTCAAATATTTACAATATGTGTTTTGAGTGTATTATAGAAGGATGGGTGTGTGTCACATATGTTGTCCATTACTTCTTCAACTGTGTATGTGTGTGTGTGTGTGATGAAAGAAATTTAAAATAAATAGTTAGACATCATAGGTAAGTTTGAAAAATATTTATTGAATGCTCAATATAAAACTTTATTTTGTAGGATAGAAGTAAAGCAGAAGGTAATCTGGAACGGACTGGCTAAAACTTCTATAAAACACAATAAATGGATTAGCTGAAAGTAAGAGTGAGAGGAAGTAACTTACAGGTGTTGAGATTTGAGATCTATTTACAGTTTCTTCAGATCAACATGGTATGTTTGTCAACATATATTGATGAATATTTTATGAAATTGTAAATAATATCAATATTTTAGTTTCAGAAATATTTCACAGAATTTTCACTGAAAGGTAGAGTGTTTCTATAAACATTAGGATGTACTTCAAACTAATTATAAATGAAATAAAATATATTCTTAATATACATTTAGGAATTTTATTTGAATAAATTATATTCCACACACTTAGAGATAAATGAAATTAATAAAATTAATGTTAATGTAAAATTTCAAAGTTTCTATTCTCAGTTTATAGGTGCTAATTAAATATATTTTAAAACTGCGCAATATTGTTTATTTGAAAATTATCAAAAAAATCTTGTATGCATCCATTCTCCTGATAATACAAACATTTACTTTATTTTTCTCCAATTTATAAAATATTTGATAATAAACCTCTGTTGATGCTATAGAACCATATCAGTGAAGAGATATTGTGGATCACATGTTGGATTGAACATAAGGACAGTTCCTTACATGACTTTGGAGTCACTCAAATATAATTGACCATCTCATAGCAGATGATCTGGTATAATCTCAACTCTAACCACCTCACATCAGATGGTCTCAGTAGAAATGGAAAATAAATTACCATTGAGCAACCATCTCGTAGCAGATGATTTTGATATTTTTCAAATATGAACTCCAACTTGGTGACCACCTTATAACAGATGATCTTGGTATAATTCAACTGTAACACAACATTGGGCAACCATCTCAAAGTAGATGATCTGGGAACTATGTAAAATCTAACTCAGTATTCAACTTGTAGATGAAATTTGGTATAATTCAACTGTAACACAACATTGGGCAACCATCTCAAAATAGATGATCTGGGAATTATCTGAATTCCAACTTGGCAATCAACAACTCGTAGATGATATTTGGTATAATTAAACTGTTACACAACATTGGGCAACTGTCTCAAAGTAGATGATCTGAGAATTATCTGAATTCTAACTTGGCAATCAACAACTCGTAGATGATATTTGGTATAATTAAACTGTTACACAACATTGGGCAACCGTCTCATAGTAGATGATCTGGGAAGTATCTGAATTCCAACTTGGCAATCAACAACTCGTAGATGATATTTGGTATAATTAAACTTAATTAAATAATCTTACCACGTTACTCTGTTTTTCCTTCTGAAACTGTAAATTATCATTGGGCAACCATCTTGAAGCAGACTAGGAATTATTTAAATTCCAGCTTGGCAATTTACTCTCAAAAAAATGTTTTGGTGTAGTTCAACTATAGGTCACAAATTGGAACCACCTCATAGCAGACGGTCTTTGTTTGATTCAAATATCAATTTCAACTTGAACAACTTCATCTTAGCTTAGGGTGTGAACTGCCATAAATAGACTGCCTTTTAATATACGATATTAATTATAATTTGATTTTATAAATAAATAACTTTTCATTCTCTCTCACCTGATGAAAACTTGGGAAATGTCATGTTGATTTCAAACAGCTGTAACAATTATGGTATCTAATTCTGTAGGAAAATTATTTAACAGGAATATGAGCTCATCTCTAAGTAATTATTTCCATCAAGGTTTTTCATGATCTAGAGGAATCACATTTTACAATTGGTTATATATTAAAGGTTTTAGCAGCATCATAAATATATTTTACTGAAACAATGTAATAACTAAGTTTCAAACAAGAGATGTATTCTCAGTATAGGCGTGTAGTCAACAAATAGTGGTTCAATTCTATTCGTAGGTTTCAGAAATATATTTCATTCTGAAGGATGGGATTATCAATCCAAGTCAGCCCCATCCAGTGGAGCAGTCTGTGGCCATCCCCTGAACCACATAGACCCAATGACCTAGCCTATGACCTAACCCGAGCCCCGCGATCCAGTAGCCCAGTCAGTGGCCAACCCTTCAGCCAGCCATTGAAACAACAACATGCCAAGTGCCAGCTCTACCTTATCTCGAGGTATACCCTACATTGGTTATTGAGACTCTGAATCATTGAAAAGATATTTAGTACTGAACAAAAAAATAAAAAATAAAATAAATACTATTTAAAATTATGACCCCTCTCTGTCAAATATGTGAATTTATCATCATTACTCTACCGACAATTGGATGGAATTACAAGTAACCAGCTACAAGAACGAGCAAGCAATGCTTTGGAACAGAGGAAAGTTACCTCTGAAGACTCTGGTTTATTGGAAACATTAGAAACCTGATGGAACAAAGAAGAAATCATGACGATAAAAAAATAGATACAAGAAAATAAAACCTAATCCAAATAATTTAATAGTGTGTGACGTTTCGGTAACAGCATTGTTACCATCATCAAACAAAAGAATAAAATCTTATTAAATATCACTTTATTCTTTTGTCTGATGATGGAAACAATGCTGTAACCGAAACGTCACGCACTATTAAATTATTTGGATTAGGTCTTATTTTCTTGTATCTATAATCTATAATCCAAATTTTGCTTTATCATTCGAAGATAAAAATTAACACATGAAGAGAAAAAAATAAATATGATAAACAGAGAAGCACAAGAAAAACACATGAAATGATTGAAAATATATGCCAAGATATAGAATAAATATCTTGAAGGAAATATTGTGAATGCAAACGCAAAGAGAAGTGTTGAAAGATATTTGGAGTGAAAAAAACAAAAAACAAATGATTTCCGTAAATTCTGAAAACATTAGTGTAACACAATAAGAATTACCAAATCAATATATCCAGAGTATATTGGAGATCTACACCAGGGAGATGGAATCAGTTACTGGAACTATAAATGGAAAGATTGCCAAGATCCACCAATACTGAAGACTGAATACAATAAAACTGTGAAGAAATTAAAGAAGAGGATAACACCAATAGTTGAAAAAATACCTGGAGAACACTACTATCAATAAAAAGAGGAGTCAAGCCTTTTCTATACGATGAAACAAATATATCTAACCTGAGAAATACCAAATGACTTGCCGAGGCCTTTAGAAAATTTACAGAATAAAAATGTATTATAAATAGAAGACAATTCGCCTTTTTAATTATCTTAATTATACCTGTCGAAAGGGACTGTTACGCCCGAAACTTTGTATTGTCGTGATAGAAAAAAAAAGAAACTTTTCTCTCAGCGAATTGTCTTTCATTTATAATTTTACCAAAATGGAATTACAAATGTATTATATGAATGGACAGATTTATCTAGATCATTTATATCAACAGATGAAATTCCCTTTTTTTAAATAAGCGAATACAACTTGGAAAACATCTGAAATATCCTATTATATTCCTGGATGAACAATGCTGGATGAAGACCAACAAATTACAGACCGAAATTACGGAATAAAAGAGAGATTGAAAGGTTATGGATGAAATTTACCTCGAGGACAAAATATAACCTCAGTAAGACCATATACCCAACTTGAAAGCCTCATCAAATGGAATTGGAATAGCAATGATGATAAATTTACATTTGTAGAAGTGAAAGCATTCAAGCACTAATGTTTCTTTTTCACACAAATCAAACTTCTATTGTCCTTACAGCGATGAATGATTTTTAATAGCAGTAAGGACAGTATAAGTTTGATTTATGTGAAAAAGAAATATTCGTGCTTGGATGCTTTCACTTCTTATATATAGATGACGCGCTATTGCTTTAAATTAATTTAAAGAAGTTTTATTGAATTAATTCTATCTCTATATAGTTAAACTAATATTTAGAGGGGATAAAAAAAACACATTAAGAAATATTTCTGTGTTTTATTGATTAAAATTTATTTTTAGAAAAAAATATTTTAAGAAAGTTAATTCATAAAAATCTAATGTAATATGTTGTTAGCAAAATAAGAGAAAGCATTAATTATTAAGTAAATTATTTGGTTTTATTACAGTTAAATTTGACAGAATAAAGGTACATAGACACAAAGATTAAATAATGAAATTTTGTGTATATATTTATATAAAGTTATATACAGGGAGAGAGAATGTTTACAAGTGTTTCATTTCTAGAGGAGAGATCTTGTGATCTTGTTTGAAGCAGAAACTGATGAGAATGACCAGCTGATCCAGCAATACCTCGTAGGAAACAAACATATCTTGGGATGGGTTGAAGGTGACGGAAACTCCAATAGCTGTTTATCAGCGATCTGTCCCTGGAATCGTAGTTGGCACGTCTCGAGGCAGGATGGCATGTCGGCTCCCGAGAAGTAATTGCGGCGAAGGTCGTCCCAGGAGATGCAGCGATGTGAACATGGATGGTTAGAGGGCCAGAAATCCACCCGCCTTTCACATAATATATTTGAGAAAACTCTGAATCCAGATTCCTACCTGCAAGCAGGCTGTGTATGTGTGTAAGGGTCGTTGTTGAACCCCACAGTCGCCACGTCGCGCACCGCCGGATAGTTGGAGTTCACCTGTAGTAGATGCTTACAAAGGAACGCAGCAAGCCTCGATCGTCTTAAGATAGGAACAGTATAGGGGAGTGAAGTCTCCGACACCAGCCTTCAAACAGCACTAGGAAGCCAGCTGGTCCGGTGGCCGTAGGAGTCTGTTGTCGTCTTGCAGACGTGGAGGAATCAAACTGACAAGGAGGAGTTCCAGGTTGTTGAGATAAATGACGCTGTAGAACTCCCAGAGACTTCAAAGACTTCTCCTTGAAGATAGAAGATGTCAGTCGCTCGTTGGTATCAGCCAGGCATTACCAACGGACCAGCCAAGAGTAAACATTGGAAGACACTCGCAGTAAGGTCTGCATCTCTTTAGACAGGTGATTTGAAGCTGGCTCACAATGTTCAGCAGGCCACCGGGCGCATAGATTCTTCCATAGAGCCAAGGAAGTCTCAAATCGTTCCAAAAGGTCTTCAGGCCGTCTGCAGCTGGTGGTCCCAGGTAAAACATGGAGTATGATCATCCCAGTACCAGGAATCGGTTACTCGCGTTGGGTCACTCCAGAAGCTCCATCAGATGGTCCGAAAATTCAGAAGAGAAAATCCTCTTTTGATTAAGATAAAATCACAATACATTGTTTATATTTAAAATCTTTATTATATAAAAAGCAAATTAAAATGATACAAGCATACATAATTATAGTCACTTCACAAATAGGCAGTGAAAAGTCATATATCTTTAATATACTCTGCTTGTTTTTATGCCTATGAACGAAATATTTATGAAAGATGGAGGTGAAATTTTTAAACTATGATCGTTTTCTCCCTCTCTCTAATTTTGATTGATTAGATCGGGTGTATCAAGAAAAATTAAATGCTGAATATAGTAAGTTGAATATTAAATGAATATTTGAGAGGAAATAAAATAAATAAATGAATAAAAATATAAAATTATATTTAATTAATAATTTAATTTCAAAGACATAACCTTGGGTTTATTCACCAAAATATTCCTACAGGATTTTAATGTATCGAACTGTTTTACTAACAGGTTCAAAGATAATTCAGAGAATAATGAAATATATTTAGAGAGAGAGAGAGAGAATATATATAAAACCAAACGATTCCAAGTTGTTTAAATTTCTTATTCTTTTCTCCACTTGACTCATTTAGCCTCAAGTCGCCAGAGGAATTGCAATAAAAAAAGCCAGCATATAATCATAAGAATTATCGAAATAGTTTAAGAATACAAATTATTAAATTAACATAACAATATAAATTTAACTGAATAATAATTTACGCTCTTTCACACAATTAATATACCCATAATAGTTTTCTAATATTCAGAAGTGTTTTGCATGAAATAGTGCATATATGCAAACCACTTTCAAAATAATATATATGTAAATAGTTACCTTACATGATTTTATATAAATTAAAAGTGCAAAATATAGTTTAATCATGATATCTCTTGTATAATCTGATTTAATAAGTAAAAAGTTATATTTCGCGAGTGTTTGAACTGTTAAAATAAAAGAATTAGCGAATTAAACAATTTGGAATTATTTGGTCTTACAAGATTCAAGCGCTGAGGTACTGTCACATTTTATGTATTATGAAAAATTTTACAGGTTGGTTATTTAATTGAATTATAAATGAATATCTTCAACCTTTCATATATATTTCAACGTTGGAAGGAAAACTGATATTGTTTACTTTGTATTTAAATTCTGAGTGAACTGGTATTTTTAAGAGCATGGGGGGTGAGCTCCATACTCAACGAAATATAAACAAATAAATCTAAATTGATAAACAATATTGAAAATATTTATTAAAAAGAGGTTAAAATATAAAAGTGGTTTGAAAAACGTTGGAAAAAAATATATAAAAAGGTTGAAGATGTTAATTTATAGCTAAATGATGTGAAAATTCGAAACTATTATAGAGGCGTATGGTTCTTTTGAAAATTAACAATTTCTACTGCCCTTACTGCAATGGACAAATTAATGGGAGGGTCTGAGCCAGGCCCTCCCATTAATTTGTCCATTGCAGTAAGGGCAGTATAAATTGTTTAATTTTCAAAAGAATCATACGCTTCTATCCTAGTTTCGAAATTTCATAACAGATGGCGCGCTAATGCATCATAATTAAATGATGTTTATCACTTGAACCTCTAAAATTAGTTCAACTTATATAGGGATAGAATTAAATCAACAAAAAAGGTTTAACACTCAAATTTGTTCAGTACTTCATTAGGTATATTTATTCAGAGTCCCATCGTAAATGTTGGGATACCACAAGATAAAGTAGAGCAAGCAGTTGGCATGCTGTTGATGGAAATCATGGCCAGCTTAGAGTCAGCACACATCCCAGACCACCGAATCAATAGGGCCCAGGGAAAGATCACAAGCCAGGCCAAAGGATCTATGAGGTTCAGGGAATGGCCAAAGACCAAGTCTGTGAAACTGTGGGAAAATATCTAGTTGTTTGATAGTTGTTTAAATTGTTACCTATATATATATCTTGATCATATATCAATGAATATTTAAATTTCTTGTACATTAATTGCACAGACCTTTTGAAAAGAGGCAAGAATAAGGTAACTCAATAAATATTATGTGTCTATTGACCATATCTATGCAGGCATTATAATGCCCAAAATGAGTCTTAAACTCTAAATTGGGGTTTTTAGAAAAAAAAATCATCTTGATTTACACTGGAGAGGTGCTCATATCTCTATGAAGGTATTTAAAATAAACCTGGGGCACTTTTTGACCGGGAAGGAATTGTCATAATTCAGTCAAAAACTACCGCAAAAATAAAAAAAAAAGTCCTAAAGAGGAATTCCAAAACGCTTTCAGGTCCATTTGGATCATGGAAAAGACGGGTGCGCTACAACGCACCTTACATCATCTTCACAGTGCGCACAATTATAAGGGAAAAACGGAACTAATCATTCCCACAAAAATAATCAGCAAGGAACAAATTAAATCCCTACAAGGAATTACCAAGCCATAGAAATGGATGGGCGAGAAGGGTGATAACCACCCCTCCCCTGGAGGGGCTCCCACCTTAACGCACCCTCCAGAGTGGAGACCTCTCCCGGGACAAAACGAACTACATGGAGAAACTCCAAAAAATGTAGATCCCTCAAAGGTTCTTCCCTCTTGTCTCCCCCTGCCTCTTTTCCATGCCATTGAATAGGGATTCCAACATCTTATCAGAATAGGCTCTCTAAGCCTGACCGTATTTCCAACATATGTTAGCCAGCACATTATTCGTGCACTGAGAGCCTGGCAATTATGTATTTCCCTTAAATCGTGGAAACTGTGGTCTGACTTGACCCTTAACTCGGCCAATGATAGTTGGAAACTCACAGAATTCCCATTGTGCACACTATTGTCAGTAGAGAAATGAAAGTGGCGAATAATTCCACCCGATTAATCTCCTGAGAAACAGGGTAAATCCTTAAGAAGGACCAAGAAAGGGATGGCGAGAAAGGTGATAACCACCCCTCCCCTGGAGGGGCTCCCACCTTAACGCACCCTCCAGAGTGAAGACCTCTCCCGGGACAAAACGAACTACATGGAGAAACTCCAAAACACGGAGCTTCCTCAAACGTTTCATCCCGAACGTCTCCCCCTGCCTACCTTTCTGGCCACAAAATAGGAATTCTACTATTTGCCATTCGTAGCACATTCCAAGCCAAAATAGGCTCTCAAGCCTGACCGTATTGCACCACACTCTAAGGCAGCTAACTGGCCCTGCTTATAGCGGCAAGCCTTCTTCCACATTTCCCTCAATTCGGGAAGCAGAGGTCTATCTTGACCTCTGTGGCATAGAGTAATACACCCTCTGCCATATTCACCAGAGTTGACCGCTTCATTCTGTCCATATTGACAGAATCTTTGGTCATCAATGCCGCTTAAACATGAGCCCAATATATATGTTATCAATGATTAAACTCCAAAAGATAAATAAAGGATTTTGATTAAAAAATTCCCAATGCTATGTAAATTAATCGAAAAAATATTTACAGAGATGGATCTCCTTGATCCACGAGAACCTAGAACAACAACAACAAACAATTTACCAAGTTGAAATATTGTACTTAAAATCTATTTTATATTTATATAAACATCTCTCTCTCTAAAAGTTCATTGATCTCTTATATACTTCTAGCTGTACTGGTTAACATGCAAATCCGAATTATGATGAATTTAATACTGATTACCTTTAACAGGGATTTGTGAATAAGCGATTTGTTGATAGTTGAGTTTTTTTTCAGAGAATGTTAAGACTTTAAAGGAGGAAAATAAATATAAATATATTCTCTTTGTGGTTCCTTACTCAAACCTCCATGGAATTCCAAGCAAAAACTTCAAAAAATCAAGTAAAATATTAATATATATATAACTGAAATGTGAAATATGTTTTGAATTTCATGATATGCCTATATTTTTAATAATTATATCTATTAACACAAAGCAATAACGCGCCATCTATACATATAAAATAAAATGATTTAAAAGCGTGAATGTTTCTTTTATACATAAAACAAACTTCTACTGTCCTTACTGCGATGAAAAAATATATTGGGAGGGCTTGGCTCATCAGTGGTGAACCCTCCCAGCGGTTTCGCCAATTTAATCTACCAGACCGCTTTTTAGAGCTCTAATAATGTATTGGATCATTCTGATTATATATGCTACGTTGAAGAGTGGAATCTTAGAAATGGTATTTAAGCAAACTATGAACATAAGCTTTTAGGACAGTAGAATTACATATATTTTATGTTTAAAATAAACATTCGTGCCTTAATGTTATCATTTTCTATATATAGATGGTGTATTAGAGCTCTGAGAAGCGGTCTGGTAGATTAAATTGGCGAAACCGCTGGGAGGGTTCACCACTGATGAGCCAAGCCCTCCCAATATATTTTTTCATCGCAGTAAGGACAGTAGAAGTTTGTTTTTATGTATAAAAGAAACATTCGCGCTTTTAAATCATTTTATTTTATATGTATAGATGGCGCGTTATTGCTTTGTGTTAATTTATGCCTAACTGGCCTTGTCTTTATAGTTTGCTGAAGAGCATTGCTCGAAGCAAATATTTGATTGTAATTCTACTGTCCTATAAGCTTATATCCATAGTTTACTTGAAAACCATTTTTAAGATTCCATCCTTCAGTGTAGCATATAAAAGCAGAATGATCCAATAGAGTATTAGAGGTCTGAGAAGTGGTCTGGTGGATTAAATTGGCGAAACCGCTGGGAGGGTTCACCACTGATGAGCCAAGCCCGCCAAATATATTTTTTCATCGCAGTAAGGACAGTAGAAGTTTGTTTTATGTATAAAAGAAACATTCGCGCTTTTTAAAATCATTTTATTTTATAATTATATCTATATTTATATAAATGTGGCTATACAAGGTGGCCGATAATTCCTGAAAACCTTTATTGTTTTAATTAAAAATTAAAAGGCACACTAGAATAAAAACGTTTAACTATTTTAATTTGGAAATTGTTTGAGATTCAATTTAAATATTACCAAAATAAAAATAATTATAGTTTTTATTCTAGTACGCCTTTCAATTTTTAATAAAAGAATAAAGGTTTTCGGGACTTACAGGCCACCCTGTATATGAAAATATATATTTAGGGTAAATTTCAATATAGCTTAGAATTGGCCGTTGTTCTAGCCTCGTTCAATGAAATAATTTATTGAAGATTATCTCTTCAACAAGAACATACAGGATTATTTATTCTGCTCCTCAGTATAGAAAATTATTCTACCATTTTCATTTATAGAGGAATATAAACATGTAAACAACAGAAATGTAAAGGATCAATTTTAATTTTAACTCAATTTTTAGAGACATTGTTTATATAAACAACTTCAATATATATATTTGAGAGCATTTTGTTGAATAAAATATTCGCTTTAGTAATTAATCACTAGATAGAAATAAAAAGTAAATTTCTAATTACAAGGGTTTATTGGCAAATAATTGAATACCGTTTAATTTTCTTTGAATATATATTAAAAGTAATATAAATTTGGATCAAAAGGGACTTTATAACTATATATAAAATTGAAATTAGAGTATTTATTTTAATTTAAAAATAGTTTAGTTTAATTCTACGTGAAAATTTGTTATAAAAACAAATATACCTAATGGAAATATTGAGAATATACTCAGTTATTAAATTAACAGGTAATATTTGCACAAAATTACAATAAAGATTTAATATATTATAATATTATATACTTACCATTATTGTGGCTCTGGCAAAGAATTTGATAGGATTCTCGTCGTTTGGAACAAACCAAAAAACAGACATGAGTGTTTGTTCAACAAGAAGATCCCACAAAAAAATGGAACTTAAGTTCCTACTCTGGGACAGTATTTCCTTTAGGCATGTAAGGTGGTAGCACAGACCTAGAAAGGACGGCTTCAAAATCTAGAGGCTGATAAAATGGATGATTTTTAACATCTTCCCATCCATATTCAGGATGACATCCAAGCCTTGTTTCTGGGTCTCTATTCAGGAACGCCCTTAGGACTGAAATGGCTGGGTAGGAAAGGTCATGTGGCATATATATCGGCTTGTGTTGGATGGCTGCAACGATATATTGCTGGTTGTTCTCGACTTCATTTGGTGGCACAAAAGCTGAACGGCCTACCAGCATTTCGTAGAGTGTGGCTCCCAAGGCCCACCAATCGACTCCGAAATCATAAGGCTTTTTCTGAATAATTTCAGGCGCCATGTAAGTCAAGGTGCCACAAAATCTGTTGGTCTTTTGTCCTGGTCTCATATTGAGCTTGCACAAACCATAATCAAACAGTTTGATATGGCCGTCAGAATTCAGCAAGATGTTTTCTAATTTTACATCCCTGTGAATGATGTTATGGGTATGCAGGTAATGTAATGCCAAAGCAGTTTCTGTGGTGTAAAATCTGGCTTTTTCCTCAGAAATCTTCTTCCATTGGTTCATATAATGGAGGAAATTAAATCCCTTAACCAGGTCCATTACCAAGATATCTTCATCTGGTGTTTCAAAGGAGGTGACTAATCCCATTAGGAAAGGAAAGCCTTTGACAATCTGAAGCACCTCTCTCTCGGTCTTAAAATCTGGTCTTTTTTTCATTGCCTTTAATGCATAGAAATCTCGTGAATCTTTATGTTGGGCAAGAAACACGCTGCCAAATCCTCCTCTGCCAATTGTCACTATTCTCTCAAAATCATCAATCTTGAGCACATCGTTGGTGCAAGTTGGAATGGTGAATGGTAAACTTTGTATTACCGGGATTAGGCAGGCTTCCTTGGATGGTGCCGCAGTGTCACTTCCATGAGGGATGTCAGGCGCAGACAATCTGAAAAAAAGAGTTGAATAAAATATATTTCAATAAATTCAATCAACTATATATCTGATTATATATATTAACAACTATATATATGTGTTTGTGCTCATATAAATTTACATCATATACCTAAATAAATAGCTCAGCTGATATCTTATTTCCCCTTGCAGATTATATAGTAACAGAAGTTCATGAGAAATTGTGATTTAAAATTTGTCAACAGAAGTTCGAAAATTTATATATTAATTTGAAAACATTTATTGAATCTATAAAGATAGTTCTGTAGTAAAGTATTATTTTATCAACATATTATTAATTTTGTGATGTGTGTGTTTATATATTTCAATACTCTGCGTAAACTTCTCTCATTGTTTCTTTTGTATTTTATATTTTTATTTTATATATTACATATATATATATATTATATTTATATATTTTGTATTTTTTATATTTCTTTTTTAATTTGTGCTTGTGCCTTAAATAAATTACTGTGCCATCTTGAAGTTTTTCTTTCCTCTTGTTCTCTACTTTACAATACTAATGATAGACTAATTAGAGTATATAATTGTTTTATCTACAAAGGATTTCCAAATTACAAGGGTTGTTCAATAGATTTCTGGCCCTGACCAAAATATACTAACTAGGGATTAGTTTTAAATTTTTATCTAAAAATTATTTATCTTTGACCAAGAAACAATAAGCATTCCCTGTTGCTTAGGATAAACCATTCTTTTAATAAAACATATTTGTTCAAGATCTTGAAGTAAATCTTTCTTTTGCAGGTATTTTTTTTTACTCAACTAACCGCTGTGAAATGTGTTTTTTTTATTTGCTAAAAGTGTTTGCATATGTACAAGGTTAAAATTTTAATTAAGCCTATATGCATATTCTCAATATTTGGTTTAAACAATACAAATGATCTTGTTGATTGAAAAATAAATGAATTTATACAAATGATAAAATCATTAAGCATGAATGGTTATTTTTCAAATAAAACAAACATATGCTATCTTTTCTACGATGGATAAATATTGGGGAACTTGGCTTATCAGTCGAGAACCTTCTCAGCGGTTTCTCCAAAGACAAATAACCAGATTGCCTTTTAAGGATCTAATACTGTTATAGATTCTGCTTATATATGCGGTGCTGAAGAGTAGAATTTTTGTCATGGGTTTTAAGCAAGTCATGTACACAAGCTATTAAAAGACAGAAGAATTAAATATATAGTTAAATGCATTTTACATAAACCCTAATGACAAGGCATAAATTAATTATAAGGCAATTTTATGCCTAGCTGAAAATATTTATATGTAATTCTAAAAGTTTGTTTCTTTTTTGAAAATGAAATATTTTTGATAAATGGTTTTATTTCTTGTGTGAAGATGGGGTGTTATTGTCCATTATATGTAAGGTCATGCCTCTAGATTATATATATTAATAATAGATCTGTAGTCTATGTGTTCTTTAAATTCATTTTCGCTGGTTTTCTTCAATTCACTCTTCAACCTAGAGGTATAGTTGGCACACAAGTATTCTACTAAGTGCAGCAGGTTTTCCAAAATCCTAACTAATCTTAAAGCATTGATCTTACAAAAACTCAGCTCTAACTTTATATACATTAATCTAATCTTTGATAGAGGGCGCTGTTCGTGAGCTAAGTAACATAATTTGAATATATAGTTTTAATAATTGATTTATACATTTTTTAAAAAATAGCCAATCGTCTTCTCCGTATTTTTTACCTATGTATGGAAATTTTAGTTTGAATTAGTGAACTAATGTGAATTTGTATACCGGACATACAAACAAACAAACATACAAAAATGATTTATATATATATATATAGATACTAGACGGGTGACCCGGGCTTCGCCCCGGGATTGACCCGTGTGCATATCTACCCGAGTGATATATATTTAGATAAGATTTTTTTTATAATTGTTTGTTATTAGCATTATCTATTTGTTTGCATCAGCATAATTTAATCTAATCTTTGATAGAGGGCGCTGTTCGTGAGCTGAGTAGAATAATTTGAATATATAGTTTTAATAATTGATTTATATATATTTTTAAAATAGCCTATCGTCTTCCCCGTATTTATTTTACCTATGTATGGAAATTTTGGTTTGAATTAGTGAACTACTGCGAATTTGTATACCGGACATACAAACATACACAAACATTGATTTTTATATATATTTATAGATATATATACAATAAATTCACACATGTGACCAGACACTCCTGGTCAAATATCATATAAATATATATGTATATATATACCGAGTTATTGAAAATAATTTTTTAAAAATCTAACACTATGGTAAAATGGGATATGCGGAATCTATATCTAAAGTTATGTTATTGTGCATTCTTGCAATGGATTGAGAGTTCTATATATTCTTCTGACAATTTTTTTGTTTGATATATATTGGGTCTTCTAGTATCTAAAAATTTACATTGAACAAAATCAATAAAAAAAAACATTAAGCTAACTTTGTCAACAATAATCAGTGAAATAAAGATTTCCAGGTTACGAACATGTACCTTCACAATGTCTGCTGATTATATTATCTTGGAATTTTAAAATAGGTGAGTAATTTTAAGCTACCAACTTTAAACTTCTGAATCCACTTTTCAACCATGTGGTTTGATATATTTTAATAAATATTTCATTGTGATTTTAAATGTTTCAAACATTTCTGGATTGATATCACTCGATACGCTATATGCTCGGGAGTAAAGTATTTTGATAAGTTCAATTTTAAATCAGTCTTTAAATAATGTAATTTCGTTATATTAATAGATAAAATTATGTAATATCACAACTTTGAAATTGTTGTCTAATAGTTATTCTCATATTTTATATCATTAATTTAATCATTTTTTCAATAGATAATTCGATTATTTTTATATAATATTTTTAGTTCTAGTCGCTGATGGTCTTCCTTGATGTTTAGCATCGTGAGATGAAATTCTGCCTATTAAAAAATCTAAATTATAATTCTCTTTAAATATATATGATATACTAAACCTTCTCCAATATCATTATATATATAAATTACAATTGGTGCTAGGCCTTTTATATACGAATAAATAATTATTCAAATTGTAATTTATGTCAAAATAGATGTCAACAAAACACGCGTTTTATAATACAAACTCTTAAGCATATCCCTATATATATAAAGGTCAGTGTATGTATGTGTGTTTGTTCCTATGTCGGCTATACACGTCCACAATACGTAACTAATCTGACTGAAATTTTTACAGTATATAGAGTAGAATCTGGAAAAACTTATAGTGAAAATTTCAGGTCTCTATCCCGAATATTTATTATTATTATTTGCAAATTGCGTTGCAAATTTGTCCTTTCGCTCGCAAGCAGCGCCTCTAGCGGTGAAGATGGGAGGTAATATCAGCTGACCTAATGTACATGTAAAACGTGTTTTAATAGGACATAAAGAAAAATCTGGAAGATACATTTATCGGATTTTTAGCCAAGAAAATTTGAAATTGACAGGTTCTGGGCAAAAATATTTTTTTTTAGTCAGTAAATGATGATGACAATATTGCTGTATCATTTTTGATTAGCAGATACAAAATTATATCGGTAAAAAATTCTAAAAATCAAAGACCAGGGGTGAAGCCAATTCACTCTTAGTATGCAGGAACAAAATTTTAACAGAAAAGCATTCATTCGAGAAGAAGACACAAAGCCAGTTCATCTCTCTATAAAAATATCGCTTCTCAGACACAAAGTTTGGAGCGGGATGTTTCACAAGAGTGATATCAAGACTCCAATTTATAATTGTAACGAATAGTGTTTGAATAAAAAAATTTAATCGTGTAAAACCCGGGCGTTGCCCGGGTCATTCGGCTAGTAGGTTATAAATTTGTTATTTCTAACTAAGATGACGTATATTAATTATTGCTTTAGTTTGGCAAAAATTATATTAAAATGACAAATAAGATATATCTAAGGGGAACAACATTTTCACTTTAGACCAAATTTCTATAATCCACTATTAGCAAAAATCACGGAATTTTCAAAGCCTTCAGCAGAAATTCCAATAATGTATGATTTAAAATTTGCCTATATATGAATATAATATAGAGACTTTACACACGCTCCGTGACTTATGTTTTAGATAATCCTCTAATACACTTTGTATTTAGCAATAATAGAAAACTAGTAGCTGGTTTTATACCATGTTGATTAGTTATATGGCCAAGAATCTCCAGTTCTTCAAAAGCAAATTGGCATTTTTTGTTGTTCAATTTTAAATTAGCCTCGCGAAAACATTTTAAAACAGCTTCTATTCTTTTGAGATGTGTTGAAAAATCCGAGCTATAAATGATTACGTCATCTAGATAACATAAGCAAATTTGCCATCTAAGATTACCAAGCATATTTTCCATGTTCCTCTCAAATGTAGCAGGGGCATTGCATAGACCAAAGGGCATTACGTTGAACTCATATAGGCCATGTGCTGTAGTGAAGGCTGTCTTTTCTTTATCTTTCTCCTCAACCTCTACTTGCCAATATCCTGATTTAAGGTCAATTGCTGAAAAGTATTTGGATCCTTGAAGTGTATCCAATACTTCATCAATTCTGGGAATTGGGTAAACATCCTTCACTGTTACTTCATTCAATTTTCTGTAGTAAACGCAAAATCTGTACTTACCATCTCGCTTCTTGACCAAGATTACAGGGAAGGACCATGGACTCGAGGATGGTCTAATTATGCCGTCTCTGAGCATTTCATCAATTTGTTCTTTTATGATTTCTCGCTCTTTCGCGCTCACCCTATACGGCTTGTGTTTGATCGGTTTCGCGCCTTCTGTATCGATCCGATGTTTCGCTAAGTTTGGATCTTCCTAATCCCGACGAAAACAAATCCTCGTACCTTTCCAAAACTTGTTTCAATTGCTCCTTTTCCGTATATGCTAAATTTTCGTTTATCTGAAATTGGGGTTCTTCATGCTCTTTTTGTTCACTTTCTTCCATAAGATTCACTTCGGCTGGCTGGCTTCCAAAGCACAATGTTTGGTTTTTTAATATTTTTAATGGTCGAGGGTAAGGGTTTGTTATCCAGATATATGTTTCCTTATTCACAACATTTATTAAGCTTCTCGCTAGTCGAAGTCCATTTGTTTGAAACATTTTATGGTTCTCCTCGATGATGTATTCGCCATCCTCTGCTTCTACAAATGCATTAATCAATTTAATAGAAAGTTCTGGTATAATGGCATCCTTTGCACTTTTTATTTTCTTCTGTTGATATTTGATTACGTCACGATTTTCTGTCAAGTCATATTTGATTATTTCACGCTGACAATCAATTTTTGCGTTCATTTTCTTAAGAAAATCACGTCCAAGTATAAATATTCGCAAATGTGTTCTCATTATCACAAATTGATGTGTAATTGTTTTGTCATCAAATTTTATATTTAAAATAATATTTCCTACGATATCTAATTCTTTGCCATCGGGTCCGGAGCACATTTTATCAGGATTTATTATTTCAAGACCTGTGTTAAGAGCTGTACTAAGGTCGACCACTGAAAGATCGGCGCCTGTATCAATCAAAGCTTCGCAGATACCGATTCTATCCACGTTAATGTTCATTTTATATTTGGGGTCTAACTTTTTAATTCCATTTATGGTCGACTTGCTTTGATTGACGGACTCAGGCGCGATGTTTAGTTTAAATCTTCTAATGCAGCATATCTATTCCTTGTAGGGATACTCGAGTACGGGCTATTACTTACGTCAGAGTAGAGCAGAGGTCTCGACTTCTGAGTTCCATTATCCATTCGGATTTCTTCTTCGACCTTGTCTTGTGTAACTATGGGGTCCTCTTCCACAATTCTTACAAACCTGACTCTGCAATACCGCGCTACGTGTCCTGGCTTGTTACACTTGAAACATATTGGTCTCCCGTCTTCTGTCCTATTCCTATTTGAATTTGGATTCTTATTGTATGTTTTACTTGGGTAGACCGGTTTTGGCTCAGGATTGGGAGTGTAAGATCGTCTAGGGGCAGATACCTGGGGCAGAGGCTTGTTCTGGTAATACCTCGGAGTGGGGGCCTGGGGCTTGGAGGTGTTCTGGTAGTACCTCGGAGCGGGGGCCTGGGGCTTGGAGGTGTTTTGATATGGTCTTCTGAACGACGTAGCATTCTTCCATTGCTCTTGATGATGGGGACGAGGAGAGCGTGGCCCATTATAAAGAGCTTTTGATTTTTCTGCACGTTCGTTCTTGGTAATTCTTTTCGAACAAATCCAGCTTTTTACAAATTTCTAGAAGTTCATTGGTATTTTTAGGAGGGTTTAGGTGAAGGGCAAAAGAGTATTCTTTCTTTAACCCTCCAATAACCCAGTTTATTTTAGTCTCTTCTTCCATTTGGGGGTCGACCTTGTTGCACAGTACAAGGATATCCTCTGCGAACCTGATTGCAGGTTCATTCCACTGTTGTATCCCGTTTAATCTCATCCTCATTTCTTCTTTGTTGGCGTCTGAGGCAAAATCCTCAATTAGGCGGCTCTTGAAATTTTCCCAGCTGGTGAAACTTACTTTGTGTAGGTTCAGCCAGGTTTTGGCGCTACCAATCATATTCATGGCAGCATAACGGGAGATAATGTAGTCTGCCCAATGGTACAGGAAGCCAATTTCTTCAAGAGATTCAATCCATGGGCGAGGGTCTTCTGTTCCATCATACTTGGGGATGTCGATGTTGGGATTCAGGACAACTGGGTCGGAACTAGCATCTCTACCAATTGTTGCACCAGGTTGCGGCTTGGCAGACTCTTCAGCCTTGATTCTCTCCTGTGCTGGGTCTTGCATCTTACCAGAGCGTGTTTCAACCATCCTACAAATTTATAAAAGGGAATAATGAGATAAGTCTACTTTATGTAGCCACCAGAATGATTTATTTATTTTCTCACATCAAAGAGAGCAGTGAAGTCACAGTGTACCTAAATACAAATGATGATAATCTAAAAATAATCTGTTTTAAATAAATATCATAGAATATAAAAATAAATAAATATATAATTTACATTTCAAATATATTAAAAATAATATAATAAATACGCCATTAATCATGATGTAACAATATATATATATAGAGTAATATTTCATTATAATATTCTTCATTTTAACATAAACTTGGTTATAGCATCATAATTTTGAAGTTCCATTTGTTTTACTATGGTGTGTTATGACAATAATATGTTTATCACAGTTAAAATATTGGTCACGGTAATGAGGTTAAACTTTGAATGCATTTTATCATATACCTTTTTCACGAATTATATATTTGATAAATATCTAGAATTTTCACATCATGGAAAGTGTAAAGATAGAACCAAATATTTTCTCTTCCAGCATATATATCTAGATATAATGGAGGTATTCATTGAAAACACGAATGTTTATTTTTACACATCAATCAAACTTCTACTGTCCTTACTGCGATGAAAAAATAATGGGAGAGCTTGGCTCTTCAGTGGTGAACACTCCCAGCGTTTTCGCCAATTTAATCCACCAGCCCGCTTCTTAGAGCTTTAATACTGTATTGCTTATATATGCTGCAACGAAGGGTGGGATCTTAAAAATGCTTTTCAAGCAACTTATGGACATAGGTTACTATCTGGAATAAAAAAAAACCAAAGCGTAGCAATATAAGTTCTATTTTCAAGTAAGTCTATCATTAATATATATATTTATAAATAACTTTAATAAAACTAATTAATCCATTTTAAAATAAATAAATTATCTCAAATAATTAATGCAATATATATATATATATCTTTTATAGAAACCTTAGGCTTTTACCGCAAACAATTTTATTTTCAAAATAAAACTTTCTGGCTCTTTTCTAGTCTTATAAAACAGTCAAATAGCCTTCCTTTTTGGTTGGAATGTCCACCCAGTTTTAGAATATAATAAAATATTTGCATATTTAGTCTATGGTATAATATTGTGAAAATAAAACTCTTCAGTGTGGTAAATTATCCCAGAGGTTTCAGCAAGTTAATATACAAGACTTCTGTAATAATGCATTGGACTATTTATCTTTAACATTTCTCACTTACCTTACAATATTACAATAATCATCAAAATATCCCATCAGAATACCTGATGTATAAACTGAATAGTGAATAAAAGATTACAACAGAAACTGACGAAATATTGGAAGGATTCACCACTGATGAGCTAGGTCCCGCCAATGTGCCAAACTTTGATAAATGTTTGCGAAAAGAATTTAGTGTCAAAATAAAATAAAATTATTCCTAACAATTAAGACAAACAATTAATATATAATTTTACAAATAATTTCAAAAATATATTATATTATTTGAATAAATTATCGATTTTAAATAGTTTTATCTTTCTCTCGAAATATTTTGATTTTTCGTGAATCGTTTTTATAACTATTCTTGTTCACATGTGTTTACATTCTTGAAATATTATACTTAGGAGGAGAGAATAATGCAGATATGTTAGATACATTCTCAAAATAAAATACTTGAGGTTTTAAGACTTTAGAATTTTAAATCTTTTAGATAAAGGAGATTTCTGGTATTTTAACGTAAAGTAAATTTTTTTAGCGCGATTTTAAAACTTTATTTGAGGTATCACAACTAGAAAAACTATGGTCATTTAGGAAGGAATACGAATGAATAATGAAATAAAGGTTTATTTTGTAGGACTTCACATTCTAGGATAATGAAATCACTTAACGAACCAGTACCTTTAACTGTTACTGACATCAAGCCAGAATAATTCTGCATTAGGTTGACTAAATAACCACTCCAACATCTGTCAACATAAAAAAAAAGAACAAGATTTGGTACAATATTCAGAACACTTATTTCATTAAATAAAAAAAATTTTCATTCGTGACTTTATATTAGTGATGAGAGTGTATAAACAGCCTGACAAAAGTGGCCTCTTCTAATTCCAGCTTGGTTTTATGTTGAGATTCTCACATATCCATACACCAGTTGTTTTATTCTTGTATTACGGGTTTAAAAAATCTATAGTTTGATGTATAATGTTTAGATTATCATTATTTTTATATGATTATATCTGATTTCTCTGTTGTTATTTGTGTTGTGGTTCCTTGTTGTTGTTGTCGTGTTCAATGAAGAGCCTCAGATGTCCCCATGCATCTCTCTCATAGCAATGTCCACTATCTTGTGTGTGTAAAGCTTGTGGTTCCTTTTTAAGTTGGAAAGGAGGGACTGGAAAAAATACCAACACTTTCATCCATTAAAGAAATATGCTAACACATACCTCTCTGTCATGATTCCTACTCTTCTATTCCTTTTGAACTTTCTGAGGAATTTTCTCAGTGCGGTTGGTGGTTTTGGAGGTCTCGAATCTTGAGTGCAATAATTATTTCTCCTCGAGAATGTACGCCCCATGTTGACTTTTGACTGGTCTTATGAACCTTTCACTTAGTAACCTTTGTAGCATCCTTTGTAGTAACCTTTGAAAACATCTCTCAAATTGTAAACCTGTATCAAATTATTTTATTTATCAAATCTTTATATCATACAACAAATTCTTCATTCCATTAATCACTTATCCCTCATTTTTCACCGAGACAGTCATTACAAATTTGTATATCTTTGTCAAAATAATTCAAATTTTATTGAGCAAATTTGTTTCATAAATTATATTTCTTCTCAAATTTCCGCCAAAATGTTTTTATCTGCGGATTTAGAAATTTATTCCTTGAACCTATATTCGGAATTCAAATTGATTTAATCATCACTATCATCACTAGGGTGTATATATTTATTTTAAAAATTTATTAGAATATTTGAATTTATAATTTCCTCTTCAAAATATTCTTTGTCCTTCAGTCTGGTATAAGAGAGGCAGTTAATATATGATCAATTATTTATATATGAATCAATCCTTGAAATATGCCAATATGATCTGACCACTTATTTGGTGAGAAATAATTAAAAATAATTTTCATGAAGAATATGGAAGTCTCCTGAATTCTTATCTGATATCCACAGAATTTCGAACATAGATATTTCTGTCTCATAATCAGCATCCAGGGTTTATATGCCACTATCTGGTTGAGACCAAGCTTAGAGCTCGGAACAACTAACAAAAATGAAATTCATAAACCAGACAAAAGCCACAGGTTTCCAGAGATGAATTTCTTTTATCTTTTTTTTTTAACGTAATCAAAAAAATAAATAAACTCATCTCTAGAAACCGGTGGCTTTTGTTTGATTAATATTCAGGAGATTCACACAAATCAATTGATATTGAAATTCATAAATGCAATTATATATTAAAAATAAAGGTTTCATATTACTACCATATTAGTATGGAGCTTACCAAGATAGAGAACATTGAGACTGCTGTGATAGAGATATATGGAGACATCTGAGGCTCGTCATTGGACACGACAACAACAACAGAAAATTGACATGGACCTAGAACAGCAGCTTTATACACCCAAGATATTGGACATTGCGACTGCTGTGATGAAGATGCATGGAGACATCTGAGGCTCTTCATTGGACACGACTACAACAACCATAAGAAAACTTTCATCATCAACATCCATATTATCATCATTATAATATAAATCTTAAAAGGTCTTTACGTTATGAACCAAATGATGGTTATCATCTTTAAGTGGTTAAAATGGTAAAACGAAGTGTCAAAAGAAAACAAAATGTTTCCAGAAACAACGCCTATCTATATGAAGTTATCACCCTAAAAACCTTTATATGAAAATATTGTCGAAATTATTAGAGTCGTTTTTTAAAAGCCTACATTTCATCAATCCGCGTATAAAACTATGAAGATACCTGATAAGTATGTATATTTCTCTCTTAATTTTCTACTAATTATTCTTATTTAAGAAAAATAACTTCTTGTTCTCAACTGCTCGTATATAAGTTTATGTTAAGCTTTTTCTTTCTTTTTTGTGCTTATTTGATGCACTATAAATAAAATTGCTGATTATTGGAACTATTACTGATATTCCTGTGGGTACTCTACATATATTCTTGTAGAATCTGAGACTGAAAGGTCTTAATAAAGCTTTTTTGTTATTGTTTAAAACGAGGGAATTCTTCGCTCAATACAACAGGGTCTTGTTCAGACTATCTCTTGTTCGATTTACCGAGGTGTACCGAGAGGCATAGAGGGTAAGGGGAGGGGGGAGAGAAGAGAGAAAGAGAATAGATTTTTAAAAACATTTTATTGACCACACAAGTCAATGGCAGGAGAAAAAACAAAACACTATTTAAAGTTACACAAAAGTTACAATTTGGCACTTGATAAACAGTAATGAAAAAAAAAGATAAGAAGAGGGAAAACCATATTTATAACAATTTCAAAAAATAAATTTTATATTATCACCCCCTTATATTATCACAAATTTCACCCAACGTTATAATTACAATAGAACTTGAATAATTCGAACGTCTTTAATTTAAAAAAAGTCTTTATTTCGATTATTCATCTTGGTCCCTAAAATTTCCTATAAATAGAATTTCTGTTTTTGATTCGAATTTTTGGATAATTCGAATTCTTTTTGGTCCCTTGGGCTTCGAATTATCAAAGTTCGGCTGTATTATTTATCTATTTCTAGGTTCAAGAGAACTCATTCATAATTTATTATATATAAATCAAGGCTTAATTTATAATATTCATAACAGACAAACAATGTTTTATTTAGAGAATGTAGAATTTATATAACCATCTACCCCCGAGCATTAAATTATTAATAGTATATACAATATTAATGATACACATAAACCAAGTGTTCATATATATGTATTAGCTCTTGCATTATTGATGCATGGCCATTTATCTGACATGATTTATGATTTCATCACTTTTGCACTAAAGATAACTAATAATTTTATGCTAAATACATTGAGACCTCATTCAACACTCAAATGGATAATTTTACTCGTTGAGCGAGAATTTAGACTCATGGACAAAACATAAGAAAGTGGAAAGTCTTTTATGTTGCTGTTAATCTATTTTTTTAAGAAGAGGAAGAAGACATAGGCTTTTTTATCACATGGTTATCTCATGTGTTTTCAATAAAGGTCACTGTGTATCAAATGTATTTCAGAGTTAATGCCTAAATACTAATATACACATGCTCTATGAAAGTTACAACTTCCTTATGTTTTGTCGATGTTTGAGTTAAACTAAGTTACGTATATTATACTTGAATTAAATAAAGAAGGTAATTTGGTTGGGATTAAATACCCATTTGAATTATGGCATGTGTTGAATTATAGTCATTTGGAAGATATTATATTTTATATTTGTCAAAAAGAGATCAATCTAGTGATGCATTAAGCTTTTAAAGATCACATATATTAAAATTGAATAATGTTTTCTGAAGGTGTCAACAAGAACTGCTCGTTCTTACGATGCGAGTCAATGGTCAAATACAACCAATAATATATGTTAAATATATATATAGTGTATAATAACTATGATTACTATTTTCTACACATATGTTTATTTTGGAATAATTCATGCGCGTTAGAGCATTGTGCAAATTGTAAAAAATATCATTTTAAAATTTAGATGAAGTCTTTACTTCATAATTCTTTAATTTTGAATATATGTGGGAAGTGGGACACGCTAGTAGGATTAGGTTTAAATTTTAGTTTTTGTGCCATTAATTCTCCAAATGATGAGTGAAATATAAAAGAAAAACAGTTAAACAGCATGGGTGAGTTTGAAAAACGTTTATTTATTAAAAATAATAAAATTATCGTTATTTTTTTAGATTGAAGTAAGCAGATAATAGTTGTGGGCAGGCTGCCTCTGTAACTTCTATAAACCCACAATAAAAGATTAAAGAACATGTGTGAGTAAGCAATTTGAAGAAAAGAAACTTCCATTAATAAATGATCTTGTCATGGTTCTGATATCTTGCTCTATAAAGCGATCACCTATATACAGATGATTTTTGCGTGATTCAAAGGTAAAAACGTCAAAGAGCAACCACCTTATTTCAGATGATCTTTGAGTGATTCAAATGTTGAACGTGACAAAACGACCATCTCATTACAGATGAACTTCAGGTGATTCAAATGTGAAACGTCAAAAAGCAACCACCTTATTACAGATGATCTTTGCGTGATTCAAATATAAGCGTCACAAGCGACCATCTCATTACAGATGATCTATAGTAATTCAAATGTGAATTACAACTTGGAAATAACTTGATAAAAGATGTAATTTGTCTATATAAAATATAATTTTCTTCAGTCAACCACCTGAAAACAGATGATCTTGCTATAATTCAAATATAAAATGGCAATCAGCCTATAGAAAATATACATATGGTCTAGATAAATTTTATTTTCATTAGTAAACCATCTCTAAACACATGATTTCCCTAAATTTCTAATAAAAATTCCATTTGTCAATCACTTTTTAGCAGATGATTTTGGCAGTTTCTCAAGATAAAGAGCCACAAGGTGAAACTCACGGCAAAGAATCTAGCGTGATTAAAATTTAAGGCATCACAGAGCAACCATCTTTGGCAGATGAGCTTGTCATATTTAAAGCACCACAAAGGGACCACCCCATAACAGACGATGGTGGCAAGATAGATATGTATAGTGCTTCGTAGCGGGCACCTCATAAAAGCTCATCTTTATTAAAAAAATAATATCAATAAATTCATAACACTGATAGACAAAACTTAAGGAAGTTGTACCTTATAGCATATATATATATCGGGATTCAGAAAATAACTCTGAGAGATATTTTCTGTATCCCGATATATATATGCTATAAGGTACAACTTCCTTAAGTTTTGTCTATCAGTGTAATTATTCACTTATATATAATTTAGACATCTGAAATTGTCAAGTGTTCAATGGGTTGACATATATATTTATCATTTGCATACACTATATTATTTTACTCTAAACAATAGTTATTTACCATATTCGGAGAAAGAATGACCTCTCTAAATTATATTTAATCAGGTTATTCCATTAATTTGAGCAATGTTATATTTATAAATGTGTTCAGCAATATGAGGATATGATATTATAGTGCAGTTAAACAATAAACGCTTCTAAAAACCTGAAGTTGGAATCGAGATGCAAGAAATAAAAAGGAGCTATTTATATATCAAGATCTCCAAAATTTTCAATTCCTTGAGATTGTAGCAGACTCCAAAGATCTGGTTGCCTTGCATATGGCCCTCCCCTGAGCCCCATAGATCCAGTAGCCTAGTCCATGTCCTGCTGCAGATCCAACTGACCCCACTTCATAGTGTGAAATACTAAACATTGCCTATTGAGACTCTGAGTAATTTACCTAATGTAGTACTGATTAGTATTAATAAGAAATTTTATTTACGCTGCACACCTCATCTTATGAATATAGATATTCTAAAACCAAACAAAAATTCCAAGTATTTGTGTCGACAATTCAGTTATTCATTTAATATTATTTTGCCTCACAGAGATATAATATTTTTTAAAAATTCAAAACGGAAAAGAAAAAAATACAGAACTAAATTGAATACAAAATATGCCTAAAGTATATGAATATCATAAATGCCTTATTGATATATACTGCTCTCAACTAGACAAAATAAAGAATAATTAAGATAACCTAAATTTTTAAGGGATTTATTTTCTTTTCACATTATCATAAAGACGAAAAATTTCGGAATTAAATAAAACAATTGGATCTATATATAAAAGATCCAATCCCATCTTTCTGAGAAACCCAATAAAATAATTAAATAAAAGGAAAACCTCAATTAATATACATAGTACCACGCAGTTATAAGAAACAATCAAAGACTTACACGACAAACAAGATCTCACCTTAAATATCATGAAAATTTTATAAAAAGAAGAGACAATATATATCAACGTTACCACCACTATGAATCAAAAATAAACAAATGACTTTTCAGAATTTGTATCCATAATATATTTTGGAATAGAAAACAAATACTAAGGACTAACAATAAAATCTTAGAAATCTCATATACCATGTCATATAACATACTCATATTCCATCAAAAGATATATCAAAAATAACCTAAACAAAATAAATTATCATAATACAATAATATTATAACCTATATTATATCTTAATATCAGATCCATATATTATTAATAAACATAGAGCTATTGTTATTCACTAACTCTCAAAGAATTTTCCCCAAATAGTATGCTTATATATAATCACTACTAAAAAATTATAAATACAAATGTATTTCAAAATATTCTCAATATATAACTTTAAAATTCAATATTTATTTTAATCCTTATAAATTTGTTTTCATATTTTGTTTTAAATGTTAAAAGAGAAATTTCGCGAATGCTTTTGAATTGTTTTTTTTTTTTAAGAATTAGCGTATTACAGAACTTGAAATTGTTTGGTTTTGTAAAGTGAACATACATAAGCTAAGAAAGCGTTATTTAATACCTAAGGCAATTCTAAATAGAGAACGAATTTATCAGAATAAATTCTTATCTGAAATTTATTTAATACTACAATAGGGGTTTTTATTCAGCGTCCCGTTATTGCATGTAAGGTATATCACAAGATGAAGTAGTACCAGTATTTGGTATCTATAGCTGACACATAGAATGGACATAAAAAGAGGCCATTAGATCTATAGGAAGTATTAGGCCATATACTGGGTCAAAGGAGCACAAATGATCAAAGTCAGGCCAAACAGTATTCCTGAGGAACTATGTACTAATTCTGGTTTAATAGTGTCGTATTATGCATTATATTGAATGTTACATATATTTTAGTGTATGAAATGTGTGTGATCACCTCTCAGAGAATATTTAAGATATTTAGATTACAGAAATTCTCAAAATTTAGGCTCTAATAATGCACATTATTGGCATCTCACGATATGATAGCTGTCTAATGACATCTCCTTATGGTAATTCCTCAAATAATTCTTGAGTATTGAGTTTGTGAGAGGCTAATTCACATCTTATTTTCCACTTGAAACCTTTTACAAACTTTTGAGGTTTCAAAATTAGGCTTGATGTCTTATGTGGCCAGGAAGAAAAATGCGAGAAGGGTGAGAATCAACCCACCCCCCTCCTGAAGGGCCCCCGCCCACGCATCCTCCAGAGTGGAGACCAAACCTAAAATTGGCCGTTTACTCATCCTTGTAAAAAGAGGAAAAGAGAAAATTCCAAAAATGGCATATAAAACTGGCTCAATTGGACCGTTGAAATGAGGATTGAGCCAAAACGCGCCATGCGCCAATCCCAGAGAGCACACCACAGCGAAGATGAGAGTGGTGGAAAGCTGTGCAGCCTTATGGGGAAAATCTGAATCCCTGAAAAGGACTCAGCAGACCATGGATGGTATGGGCGAGAAGGGTGATAATCCACCCCTCCCCTGGAGGGGCTCCCACCTTAACGCACCCTCCAGAGTGGAGACCTCTCCCAGGACAGAACATAACAACAAGGAGATCCTCCAAAAAGAGAAAGATCCCACAAACGTTCAATCCTTCATGTCTCCCCCTGCCTCTATTCCATGCAATGAAATAAGCATATCAATGTTACCCATTGATGGCATATTTTCCAGAATAGGCCCTCAAAGCGTGGCCATATTTGCTACACATGTCGGCTTCACATTTCTCCAGTACAGAGCGACTGGCATTATTTTCTTGCCCTCAACTCGGGAAACAGAGGTCTAGCATTACCTATTTATTATTTACCACACAAATTATGCCTATTCCATTCAGAAATGGAGAACCTGAAATTGTTTCAGGTATTTTTAAATTGTGGTCTTGGGGTAGAAAATAGCGGGAAACTCCGCCTTATCCTTACAAGGGACCAAGAATGGATAGGACGAGAAGGGTGTTAACCACCCCTCCCCTGGAGGGGCCCCCACCTTAACGCACCCTCCAGAGTGAAGACCTCTCCCGGGACAACACAACTACTTGGAGAAACTCCAAAATAAGGAGCTTCCTCTAGCGATCTATCTTGACCGTCTCCCCCTGCCTTCCTTCCTGGTCACATGATAGAGATCCAACACTTGCTATTGATTGCCATTTGAAGTGACCAATAGGCTCTCAAAACATGGCCATATCAGCGCACAATTCAGCCATCAAACTGAATCTGCTCAGTACATTGGGCATTCTTGGTCTTACCCCCAACACGGGAAACAGAGATCTAAATTGACCTCTGTGGCAGTCAGAATGTGACACTCACTGCTAGAGTCACCAGAGCTAACCATTCTATTCTGTTCATATCGAGCAGAACCATGGTCATCAATGGCGATCAAACATTCAGCCAATATATATTGATTAAGAATAAAATAATTATTCGAATAAATATTGAATTTTGATTTCAATCAGTCCAATGCAATATGGATTCAATAAAATATTTACAAAGATGAAGGTCATCTTGATTCTCGAAGACCTGGAACAAAAGAAACAATTACAATGTTGAAAAAAATATTCAAAAGCTATTTGATATTTATAGAGGAATATAGATTGGGGTCCCATCAATCTATTAAGCATATTCTAAGCTATACTATTTACACATAAATTATTATTATTGTGATTGCCAACATATAAATTTCAAAACAAAATAAAAGAATATTTCAACGTTTTATTTAGCTTTAGGTAGTCATGAGAAGGCAATGTGTCTTCTCTTTTCTAATAGAACCTATGGATATTATAATTATTTGATCGCGTTACAGATAAATTTGAAGGAATAAAATATAAAGTATACAAACTTTATTTTAATATCAAAAATGAACCAATAAAACTTTAAATATTATACATTTTATGTATTGCCTCATTTATATTAGTATTGGTGAGTCCATCTTTTTGTTATGAAGAGAAAGAGGAAATAACTTTAAATATGCATTATGTTATCACCCTAACGAATACATTACTAGTGCTGATAAAGAATAAGCCACCAAACAAGGTTTGGCAAATTCAGACAAAAAAGCCAACCTGTATACCAACCGCTCCTGTACTGATGAGAGCCAAAGCCCGAAAAATGAAGTTTTATACGTTTGAAATCTAGGTTGGATTGAGTTAGTCTATAAAATACTATACTTTCATATGTTCAGAGAAGAAATATAAAAAAAAATAATAAAATATAAAAGTAAATTCAGAAAAATGTCTTTGCTGACAACTTTGAAATCTGAAATTTTGTAAACTTGCATTGTTAGCTCTATAAGCGATTTTTTTTATAAATTTCAGACTACTGAGTGGTCTGGAAGTATATTAAGATTAATCAAATATTGTTCACAATATTGAATAGAAATTTTGATAATAATAGATATTTAAATATTATTTGTACATAGATATATGATAACTAATTGATATATTAAAAGAATCCTTACCACTTTTGGCAGTGGCGAAGAAGTCGTGGGATCTCGGTACATGAAAACAAACAAAAACATGAGTTATAGTCGTTTGTTTCAAAACTGATCCAACAAAAAATAGTTTTCATTTTCGTGCTATCAAACAATATAACTTTTCGGAATGAATGGTGGTGGAACATTCCGAGAAAGCACTTCATTAAAATCAAGTGGCCGGTAAAATGGGTGTATTTTGATATCGCCCCATCCATTTTCCGGATGGCTTCCAAGCCTTGATTCTGGGTCTTTGGTCAGAAAGCCTCTTAGGACTGACACGGCTGGGATAGAAAGGTCATTCGGAATGTCAATCGGCTTGTTCTTAATGGCCTCAACAATATATTCTTGATTGTCTCTTTCCGCATTTGATGGTTTAAACGCTGAACGGCCTACTAACATTTCGTAGATAGTTGCTCCTAAGGCCCACCAATCTACACTGAAGTCATAGGGCTTATTACTGACTATTTCTGGGGCCATGTATGCCAAGGTTCCACAACATCGGCTGGTCTTTTGACCTGGTTTGATGTTTAATTTGCACAAGCCATAGTCGATCAGTTTAATATGGCCATCAATATTAATTAAGATGTTTTGAAGCTTCACATCTCGGTGAATGATGTTATGAGAATGCAAGCAGTGCAATGCTAGGGCTGTTTCTGCGGTGTAGAATCTGGCTTGGGTCTCTGAAAATGTTCCCCATTTATTCAGGTAATGGAGTAAATTAAACCCTCTCACCAGATCCATAACTAAAATGTCTTCTTCTGGTGTCTCAAAAGAAGTTACTAATCCCATCAAAAAGGGAAAGCCCTTAGCAATTTGCAGAACTTCTCTTTCTGTTTTGAAATCTGTTCTTTTTTTCATAGCCTTCAATGCATAATATTGCTCGGATTCTTTATGCTGGGCTAGAAATACGCGCCCGAATCCTCCCTTGCCAATTGTTAGTATTCTCTCAAAATCCTCAATTTTGAGAACGCTATTAGTGCATGTAGGAATTGTAAATGGTAATGTTTTCAATACCGCGGTTTGGCATGGTTCCTCCTCCTCAGTGACATCTTCGATTTGAAGAGGAAGTTCTGGAGCAGGCAACCTGAAAAAAGGGTCATGTTTAATAGCAATATTTATAAATTGATTTCATTCAATATCAAATATCATGAAGATCCATAAGAGTTTATAAAATTACATCTACTAATCATATAAAAAATATAGTTGCAAAGCGCATTTATATACAACACTCCAACAAAGTATTTTATTGGATATCTATGCCCTACACAGGATTGGCCCAGGTAAGTAATTTGCGAGTATTAGTGTTAGTAAAGATTATTAATTATTTACAAGTGAGATCGTTCATTTACATACAGCTCTCTTTTCTCAATATTTCTTCTCTGGCCCAGCATTAAAAAAGCGCATATATACATGTAAATAAGAGTTTAAAAATTAGTTTGTAATGATTATTTAAAGTTTTTAAGAGGCTCATAAACCCTTCGAAAACGTTTATAGTCCAGATTTTCAATGACATCCTCTCTGTCACATTTTTCAAAGATTCTAATATTTTTATTTTATAAAAATCTCAATTTGTTCCATTTAATGATATTAATATCTGTTATATCGATAACTATATAAAATATTTCTCCAGATAACTAAGTGAAGGCACAAATGTAAAAGTGTTTTTGAGATTTAGAGGGGTTTTGTAATGTAAAGAAAATGCCTATTTCTGGTGTAAGGGGCTGATGTTTACTAACATAATATAAAATAACAAAACCCTGCTACAAATAATATATTTAACATCATCATGTCGCGTCCATAGACAAATGGACAATTTTAATCAAAGATTAAACTTTGGAGTAGATAAATAGTTAATACTTAGAAAATGTTTTCAAAAATATATTTTTATAAAAATGGCAATTCTGAATAAATTTTGAATAAAGAACGAGAATAAACATTTGTTATCTAATATAAAAAGTTTAATACTATTAGATATAACATTTTACTTTAAAAATACTAATTTTCTTATGGCCATTAACTTAAGAAAAATATCCGAGACTGGGGTTCTCAACTTAATAATAATTCAAATAACCCTCTCAATAACAGGATACATGTATTGAAAATATTAAAATGGTTTCAAAATAAATGCCCAGGTTTCTTCCTGAACAAAAGAATCCAAATTCATAAGAGAAAGACAATAAAAATAACGAAAATAAAATTAATAAAGCACAAAATATTACACCAATAAAGAAATCGATTATGAATAATAATAAAGTTATAAAATAAATATATTCCTAAATTTTCTATGCTCTGGGAAGAGAGAGAAAAATTTTAATATGAAAAAAAAGTGATAAAATTAAAGAATAAATTGCGCCAAAATATGAATTTCATTATAATAGATAAGTGCACAATATATAACAAAACAGACACGAAATAACTAAACAACAATAGATCACCAGAGATTAAAGGAGAAATAGTGTATATTAGCAAAATAGAGGAAAGTATGTAGTATATATGGGTCAAAAAACATCATGGAATGCTATTGAGATCTTCTATAGAGATAGAAAATATAAATGGAAATGAGAGTATTTATAGAGGTTTTGTTGTTAAAAATGCGAAATTGAACAATAAACAAGTCGAAGAACATTTTTCAACTATGAGCTTCATCACTAATTTATTTAGAAATAATCAGTGATTTATATAATTTTGTTGATAAATGGTAGGTATATGTATTATACATTTATCGGAATATTTATAAATAATAAATTCTCTTTTGAGCGTAAAATATGGAATTTGTTATATCTTACTTCAATTATTACTTTTGTTTTAACTGATGATTGATCACTTTAAAAATTAATTAGGTAATTAATTTTCAATAATAGTTTCAGAAATAATTCTAATCATGTGAATTATTTTAAATATATATCATGTAAATAGTTTTCAGAATAATTGTGTTCATATAAATAATATTTATAAAAATATGTTTAAGCATATAGCCTTCCTAGTCCTTATGTTCTGAAGATTTTCAAGGTTTGTTGTGGACTGTATGGAGATGATAGCTTCATGAGATAGCGACAAAACTTTACTAATTGAACGCTTTATGTCGTAGAATAGCATCTGCAGTGCCGGGAAATAATTTATTCCTCTTTGGCGAGCGGATCTACCTCAAGGAGCAGAAACTTCGGCGAAAGGTACTCCTTCAGATATCTGAGGCAAGTCCTATGTATTGTATTTATCTCTTTAATTAGGACTTATTTATTAAAGTGTAAATTTAGCTATATTCCATTACAAAACCAGGCGTAGATATTGAGCACTCTTGTATCCAAACAACGATGGACGAAAAGCATTCATTACAATATCATACTTTGGAAAATTGATACCGACATTGAGGAAAATATTTCTCAAAATCAGATACGGGACATTTTATTTCTTAATATATCAGTTTCAAGAGATAGTCATTGATGAAATGCAACAGCATAACAACAAATTCTTAAGAAGAGGCGTTTATTTTATATGGATTTCTATCATTCTGGGGTGAAGTGAATAAAACAAATGTTTCTCGTTAGGCTTCTCGTTGGGCTAGTTTCAATGTTAAAGATAGAGAGAAGAAATTACAGAGATTGAATTAAAAGGAAATGTTTTGCGCCATTTGATGGTCGAGATCACCTCGTAGTAAGCCTCATTTCGTAAGTGAACCATTCCATCTCTCTTTTAATGACTTTTGTACTCAATATTACTTTATGAGAGTTTTGATATAACTTGTATTTCTAAAACTTAATTTACAATCTTTTCTGAAAGAAAAAAAATTATAGTTTTGAAAGTTTCTTTCTTACATCGACCAAAAAGTACTAATTTACTTTATTAAATTTTATTGTTATTCGAATTGTGGGGTGATGAGAGTCCAAAAGATATCGTCTGGAATAAGTAGATTCCTCTCTATCTCGTTATACAGCTTTTTTATGTGAATGCAGAAATATTTTATAAGGGATATAACTATATAGTTTGATGTATTAATTGTCAATTGATCTTTCAATTGAAATTCACTGATTTCTGTTGGTATTTGTGTTTTTAGGGGGAGGGAGGTGTTGAGGCCTATCAAAAATACTAATGATCTCATCATTTCAGAAATTATGCTGACACATACCTCTCAGTCATGGGGCCTACTCTTCTATTCCGTTTAAATTTTCTCAGAAATTTCCTCAGCGCATTTGGAGGCTTTGGAGGACTGAACACTTGGGTGCCATGATTACTTCTTCTCGAGAAGGTTCGCCCCATATTTACTAATGACTGGATTTCACTTTACTTAGTAACCTTAGTAGCTATTGTAAACCTTACCTAAATTTTATTCATCAAAAATATTTATATTATACAACATATCCTTGATTCCGTCAATCACCAATTCCTCATTTTATACTGGGATCATCATTGCAAATCTGAGATTATCGAGAATCAGCAAATTTTATTATGTGGAATATACCTTCAAAAATATAATTTATTAGAATTTCTCTTCTATATATTGTATGATCTTTCATCACCTAATGATAATAATATTAATGAATCACTTTCTGAATAATATTCATCATTTTGGTTTTGTATTTCCTTAGGAATTTGACCGAGAAACGCTCGAAATTCTTCCTAAATTGAAATTTCGAAATCCTTATCTAAATATATAAAGCATCAATAGATAATTAGATAAATAATCAATTATAATCATTTTCTGCAAAATGTCATTATTATCAAATGAAGTGATCCCAGAATATATAATGAATTTAGAAAAGAGAACGATTTTTGTCTGAGGCAAGATACCTATCTAGATGAATCTATCGTTCCAGAGAACCCCAATAAAAATATGGTCAAAATTGTTGAAGCCGTTTGTGAGAAATTCTGGAATAAAAATTGACAGAATATTGTTCATGCATTCGCTGATAGATTTAAATCCCAGCCAAGGAATAATATTTTTTATATATTAAAAATCTGATGTTCTATATTACTTCATTAAAAATATATATATCAATTTCAATTGTAAATTTTATTGTTGAATATAAAATTATGAAAAGTGTGTAAATTTTCAAAATCAATAATGATCTCATTATTTACTACTTTTTTAAAGAGAAAGAGAGAAAAATAGCTCATAAACTGATATTATGAAGTATATTAAATACATTTAATTTCGAATTTATATTTCCGAACATTTTTTAGCTTGGCTTATATAAGGGGGGATCAATAAATAAGTTGAATTATCTTATTTCTTAAAAATTAAAAAAGCAAAAATAATTTACACCACAGAATATTAAAATATAACATCGAGAGACTATTTAAGGTGTTCTGTTCTTTTTTTCCCACGCGCGGCGCGAGACTTATAAATAAACTAAAATGGAAGCTCCCTTGAAGGATTGCACCACGCTTGAACAACGTGCAGTTATTCGTTTCTTGAATGCAGAAGGTATTCAAACATCTCAAATATGCCAAAGAATAAAAAATATCTATGGTGAGCCTTGTTTGTCTCAAAAAAAAATTATAAATGGGTTAACGAGTTCAAAACTATCAGTTTAATCTCGGAGGCAAATTTTGAAGCACCATTTTTGCGGGTTCTTGGATCACTGTTGAAACTTTTATTTAAACTTTTTATTCTTCAAACTTATTACTGTTTAAAGTCATAATTTGATGATCTTTATTAATTTACACAAATGGGTTTATAGTGTGGTATTTGCAGAGTTTGAACTTTATTTTGAATGATTGGGCAGGAAGGAAGAGAATGCATTATGAGCATGAGGTTGAATTTTGCTTTTCAGTTAAAGCAGAATTCTGTGTAGGTATCGCAATTTCTACTGTTATGTGAGTTATCTTAGGGCCGCATTGAGACTCCACTTCAGTTTCTAAAACCGAAACATCTCAAGCATTAGGTGCACAGCATCGCTACCTCAACTGGTCTTAACAAGTATTTAATGCCGCCCATAGATTCTTAATCTATAAACCTGCTCTGGGTCATGTAATATGTTTCATCTATTGATATTTTGTTGTATTTCTACTTGTTTGAATCTTATAAAGAATCATGATCTATCCTATATTTGCATCTTGGCTGCCTTTATGTCATAGAGAAAGGTATTGTATCTACCAGGGCTTCAATAAGGAAAATATATAGACTTGAGTAATATAAGTGATATACAGAGATACCAAGGATATCCAACATCCTTTTTTAAAAGATACTAGTGTTTTGTGGAAGGTTGTTACAACTTTAAAGTTTCCAAACTCTTCCTGTGCGCTCTGTTGTCGTGACAATTACCTACTGCTCTTATTACCTTGAATCTTCTTTGTTTTTTTTTTTTTTGCTCTGATATGACTGAATTGTCAAAAATATTAATTTCATAAGGGAATTTGAGTTGATACAATTCAAGAAGTTATGACCTTGTTGTCAGGATATATATGTGGACAGATAACATTTTATAAGCTTCATTGTAAAATACATATTGAGAATGAATAATGTTTTCTGAAGAACAACAACAACCGCTTATCTCCAATCGATACGATTCGCTGGTCAAATACAACAGCCAATATCTCTGTGTATAAACGATAACATGCTTAATATTGATAAATGATTAATTAATATTTTATGCAACCCTGTATATATTGGGGATATTTTAGATTAGAAAAATGCAAATTGTAAAATATCCTTTTCAAATATAGAGATGAATGTTTTGTTAGGAGGATATTGTGTGGTATGAAAAATAAAAGGGTAAATCTCACAACATCATATTTTAATTCTAAATATATGTAAATTGGAACAGACAAGTAGTATTATGTGTTCACATATTTGTTTCTGACAATAATTCTCCAAATGTGTGATGAATGGATTAAAATGAACAGTTACACAACAGAAATGAGTTTTAATAAAAATGTTTATTGATTTCGAATTCCAAAATTTTCTTCATTTCGTAATATTGAAGTAGCAGCATATATTTTATGGCAGATGCATATGAATTCTATGAACACACATTGAAGAGATGTTATTAAAGATTTTAGTAAATTAGAAGCTTTTAGATGAATATTTTCATTACTGAATAATCTTGACGTGATTCAAATTTCTTGCGCAACAGAGCAACCACCTCATTACAGATGGTATTTGCGAGATTCAAATTTGAATTCCAGCTGATATTAATATATATAAAATATTAATTTGTTCAATTAACCATCTCAAAAAGATGATCTTGCTATTATTCATGGACAATCATCTCATGTCAGAAGATCTTTGCGTAATTCAAATGTAAATTATAACTTTGCAATCATCTCAGAGCAGATGATCTTGGTGTGTATATAAAATATAATTCTATTCAATTAACAATCTCAAAACAGATGATCTTGCTATTATTCAAATATAAAATACAATATCCCAATCACCTCTTGGCAGATGATCTTTGCGCGATTCAAATGTCGAAAATCAGAGAGCGACCATCTCATTTCAGGTGATCATATTTAAATTTAAATTCCAACTTGGCGATCATTTCATAGCAGATAATCTTGGTGCGTACAAGAAATATAATTTTCTTCAATCAACCATCTCGAATCAGATGATTTTGTTTTAAATAAAATACAATATATGACAATCATATCATTCAAGATATGATCATGGTGTAGGTAGAATATAATTCTAGTAAACTAGTAGTAGCTATTTCAAGTTTTATAAGGCCATATTATACACGCAATGTATTGAATGATACTTATATAAATAGAGGTATATATCATAAACAATTTTTAAATAATATTTAAAATTCCGGCAAATCAATTATACAGTATATAAAAATCAGGCTCCAATAAAGGCCTACATTGGCATCTCAATAAATACTAGCCATTAAATGGCATCTACACAAGTTAAAAGCAAGATATTTGTTGGCATCATGAAGCGCTAAATAAATCTTGAACTCTTATTTCTGAGAGGCAAAAATTCATTTTATGTTTCACTTGACCAAAGAAACATGGTTCAAGTTGAGGTCAAAGAATATTCATCTGAACTTATTCAGCTTTACCTGGTTTTATAGGGTCATATTATACACTATATTGATTGAAACATATATAAATATAACTATATATCATGACCATTTCTTGAAGAATATTTTAATTCTACGAAATCAATAGCACACACTCAGAATTATTAAATAAAAATTCAAATAGGCACCAAATTGACACCTCACTAAATACTAGCCATATAATGTCATTTCTGTAAGGGTATAATTGAAATCCTTGTGGGCATTAGTTTCCTTAAATAGGTACTGAACTCATAATTCAAAAATTGCCATTTCATTTTCTACTCTCATAAATTCTTATTTATTTCATTTTAGAGATATTCAAAATTAGACCAGAGGTTCTATGTGACCAGGAAGGTAAAATCGAGAAGGGTGAGATCCAACCCACCCCCCTCCTGGAGGGCCCCCGCCCACGCAACCGCCAGAGTGGAAACCAAACCAAAAATTGGCCGTTTTCTCAGCCTTTTTCAAACACGAAAAGGGAATAATTCCCCCAAAAAGCATCCTGAACTGGTTTATGGCTAATTGGACCATTGGTCCACAATGCACTTTTAGCCATATCTAGAGTGCACAAAACAGTGATGGGAAAGGTGCGAATAACTCTACAGTATTATATGTCAGGGTAAAGGCTGAAAGTCCCTGAAAGGAACTTGCCAAAAACTAGAAAGGTTTGGCGAGAAGGGTGATAATCCACCCCTCCCCTGGAGGGCTCCCACCTTAACGCACCCTCCAGAGTGGAGACCTCTCCCCCAGGACAGAACAAAACAACAGGAGATCCCTCCAAAAAATGGAGATCCCACAAACGTTCTATCCTTCTTGTCCCCCCCCCCCCCCCCCCCTGCCACCTCTCCTTACCATTGGATATGTTTTCCAACAACAAACATTGAGGGCATAATTTATCCATAAAAAGCCCTCAAAGCCTGGTGCTGCAACATATGTTAACATTCTTCCTGCTAAGAGCCACAGTGCCATTCTTGTCCTTCCCTCACCACGGGACACATTGGTCTTTCTTTACCCAAAACTCGGTCTGATTCAAACACAAAAGGGAAAATCCCTAAAACCTCAAAGCGACCTTAGTCTCTTTATATTGCGAAGGGAAGGTAAAGTGCGGCCCACCTTACAAAACCTTCCTTTTGTTCTCCAATGCCAGGAGTGAAATGAAGATGACGAACAACTTCGCCCGATTAATTCCCTCATAAAGGGGAAAATTGCCTACAAGAGACCAAGAAAGCGATAGGCGAGAAGGGTGATAACCACCCTTCCCCTGGAGGGGCTCCCACCTTAACGCACCCTCCAGAGTGAAGACCTCTCCCGGGACAACACACGTACTTGGAGAGACTCCAAAAATGGAGCTCTCTCTAACAAACTATCCCGACCATCTCCCCCTGCCTTCCTTCCTGGCCACAAGCTAGGGTTCCACCATTAGATATTGATAGCTATTTTGAGTGACCAATAGACACTCAAAACATGGCCATATTAACCCCACAATTCAGCCATCAAAATGCACCTACTCAGTGCATTGGTAATACTTGGTCTTTCCCTCAACACGGGAAGCAGAGATTTGACCTCTGTGACAGTCAGAATGTGACACTCACTGCCAGAGTCACCAGAGCTAACCTTTCTATTCTGTCCATAGAGCAGAATTGTGGTCACCAAAAGCGATTAAACATTCAGCCAATATATATTGATTAAATATAGTAAAAACATTTTTCAAATATTCAGAATTTGATTTCAACTAATCCAATGCTATGAGTTTCATTTAAAATATTTACAATAATGAAAATATTCTCTTGATCTTCGGAAACCTGGAACAAACAAGATACAATTACCACATTGTTTTTTTATCTATTTGATATTTATATCATATTATAGAATGAGATTCCATCGAATCATTAAGTAAAATATTAGCTACACTATACCCTTCAACTTTCCATTTAAAACTTTCAAAAATAAACAGAAATTAAAGAGTAATTAGAACATATAAAATATAAATCAGTCATTTTTGTAGTAGTATGAATTGACAAGGCAGAAAATTATTTCAATAACAAATTAAATTAAAAACAATAAAAAATTACAGATATTCATCACAATATTGATAAAATGGGTGGTTAAAAAGTTTTCCTACATAGAATCTATCTCATAATAACTAGAAAAATATTCAAATAATCCTTACCACTATTGGCAGTGGGGAAGAAGGCGTTGGGATCTCGGTACGTGAAAACAAACCAAAAAACATGAGATATAGGCGTTTGTTCACAAAAGATCCAACAAAAAAATGGAATTCACGATTCCGACACTTATATAATGTAAGTTCTTGGAATAAACGGTGGTGGTACATTTCTAGAAAGCACATCATTGAAATCTAGTGGGCGGTAAAATATGTGCCTCTTAATATCACCCCATCCATTTTCCGGATGACTTCCAAGCCTAGACTCTGGGTCCCTGGTCATAAATGCCCGTAGGACTGAAACGGCTGGAATAGAGAGGCCATCTGGGATGTCTATTGGTTTATTAACAATAGCTTCAGCAATGCATTCCTTATTGTTTTCTGCCTCATTTGTTGGCTCAAATGCTGAATGGCCAACTAACATTATGTATAGGGTGGCTCCCAAGGACCACCAATCCACGCTGAAATCATATGGCTTATTCTGAACAACTTCTGGGGCCATGTATTTCAGGGTTCCACAGCATCGGCTGGTTTTTTGCCCTGGTCTGACGTTCAATTTGCATAAGCCATAATCGACAAGTTTAATGTGGCCGTCGAAATTCAGCAAGATGTTCTCCAATTTTACATCTCGGTGGATGATGTTGTGGGAATGCAGAAAATGCAATGCCAAGGCTGTCTCTGCCGTGTAAAATCTGGCATTTTCTTCTGAGATCTTTTTCCATTTATTAAGATAATAGAGGAAATTGAACCCCTTTACAAGATCCATCACCAATATATCTTCCTCTGGTGTTTCGAAAGAAGTTACCAATCCCATAAGAAAGGGAAATCCCTTGGCAATTTGTAAGACTTCTCTCTCTGTTTTAAAGTCTGTCCTCTTTTTCATTGCCTTCAATGCATAATGTTCCTCTGATTCTTTATGCCTGGCAAGAAACACACGACCAAATCCTCCTTTGCCAATTGTAAGAATTCTCTCGAAATCTTCAATATTAAGCACATTATTCGTGCATGTTGGAAGTGTATATGGCAAGGTCTTTATTACCGCTCTTTGGCAGGGCTCCTCTTCCTCGGTGATATCTTCGATTTGAAGAGGAAGTTCAGGAATGGGTAGCCTGGGAAAAAAGGGTTATATTATATTCGCATATCTAGATTAAATTCACTAAATGCCAAATATTAAAAGGGCTATATCAGCAGTCAGGATAGCCTTTTTTTCTCGATATAGAAATCTCTATTTTACCAACGATTAAAATTAAATTTTAATTCTTTTTTTCTCAAATAATTCTTCTGATATATGGAAGAGATGTGTATATATAACATGTGATTTGTTAATTCTGGATTGCCCCTAGGGTTTGGGCACGCGGGGCAGTCTACCCAAGTACTCGATCGTCTCAAGAAGGCCGAAAATGACGAATAATAAAAATGAAGTCAATATAATAACTCTGGAGGCCACCAATTGATTTATTTTTAATGCGGTGTGTCGATTATATTTAAAGATTTTCAAATAATTTTAAATGAAGTAGTAGGGAAAGTTAGCATGTGGTTAGGTTGGAGGCCCCGCTGAAATCAAGTCGCAAACGAATACATTTGGTGGTGCTAGATCAACCAATTCCTTTTCAGCTTGTATTTCTATTAATTAACAGATTAATTCATTAAATAATACATCAATTAGGCAATATAGACTTTCAATATTTGCCTCAAATACTCTAATATATTATCCTTTTGAAAATAGAGCATTTCATAAATATATCTTCAATCTAAAAAGGCATATATTGGATCAAAATTGAATTTATTCACCAATATTTCAGTTGGCTGAGCGCCAACATTTTTCAAGGTATTATAGCATATTTATGTGTGTCAACAACATGGTGGCGCTGAGTTTGTTGTTGACATAAATATGTTGTAATACCTTGAAAAGGGTTGGCGTTCAGCCAACTGAAATATTGGTAAATAAATCATATATTGATCCAATATATGCCTTTTTAAATTAAATATATATTATCCTGTGAATCAAAGTTTATTTTAAAAGTAAAACGTTTTATGGACATAGCTAAATGAAGGCACCAATAAGAAAGTGCACAAAATGTAATAAATTCATATAAAGATATGTAAACAACCTGGCGTGAAATAAACTATAGAATGAAATATCAATAAAGAACAAATTTTCAACAATGAGCTTTATTTTTCAATTTAATTTTGAAAAAAGCATTGAATTATAGATCATACTTTCTGAAACAGATAGAAACATTAGAGGAAATATTTCTCAAAAGTAGGTTTGCGACTTGTTATTTCTTAAAATATTTATTGTTTCAAACCATATAATCACTAATGTGTTGTGTAATAACAATAAATTAAAGAAACATTTCTCTTATTCTTTTCACCAACATTACAAAATTAGCAAAGAGCTTGTAATTTTGGTAAACTCAATAAAATAAAATATTCGCCTTAAAGCTTCTCGTTGTATAAAATTTTTATGTGGTTGACAGAGGAGAATTCAAATATAAGGTTATGCCAAAAGTTCGTAAACACATAAACAATAATCTTATATAATAAGTATTTACGAACTTTTGAGACAGCCTTGTAGTTAAAATAAAATGTTTTTGTAAAGTTTTTTAGGAAAAGAATGAATACCTATAGCGATAGAGGTTTGCCTTTTAGTATTCTGCATTTTGCTAATGAACAATCCATCTAAATATCACAGACTTTTGGGCAATATATTACTGTCAGATTATTGATATTGCCACGTGGAAAATTAGGGAAGACAAAAACTTCAGGAGGAAACAAAATTTATTTTAGGGAAGGACAAACTATCAATTGTAAACAAAAGATAAGCCACGAGGGGAATTTACAGAGTAGCAAAATATGAATATGAAAATGACCACTCTGTTAATAAAAATAATAAAAAATGAATAAATACTTGGTTACAATATTAATAATGAATAATCTTTCTCTCGCGAAATATTATTTTACCGCTTTTATCACGCAGAAACAGAATTTATAATATTGAAAAGTATATTTTATTAATATTATAACAAAAAATTGTTTTTTTTTTTACTATTACAATTTACGTCATTTATATTAGCAATGTGAGTTCAACATTATGGCAATGTGTTTATTATTTTATTAACAGAGTATCATTTTCGATGGTTATATTTTGTTACTTTGTAAACTTCCCTCATTGCTTATCTTGTATTTTATGACATTATAGTTTGTTCTTGTCTTCAATAATTTTGGTTAGTAGCCCGTAAAACCACATGCTTTCTCTCTGGCCTTATATAAATTGCTGTGTTATCTTGAAGTTTGTCTTTTCTAATTTACCACGTGGAAATATGATCATGGCAAGAGTAGCCTCGTCTATATCTAGTTGTACAGTATTTTATATGAGTTTGAAGGACTTTAAAAATTTGTTATTATAGAAATGGAACTCTGAGAAGATTGTTGGAATAATTGGATCTCCTTTTTTATCTGATGAACTCTGGTTTCTGTTGGTGTTTGTGTCTTTTTTCTTTTTGTTTTTGAGGGAAGAGGGGAACTGATTAAAAACACTATAATGATCTCTACTATTCTGACACATACCTCTCTGTCATTATTCCTACTTTTCGATTCCTTTTGAACTTTTTTAGGAATTTTCTTAGCGCATTTGGTGGCTTTGGAGGTCTGGATTCTTGAATGCCATGACTATTCCTCCTTGAGAAAGTTCGCCCCATGTTTGCTCTATAATGACTGGACTTTCAAACACTTCACTTAGTAACCTTTGTAGCATTGTAAACATTACCTAAATTACTTAATTGTATAAAACTATTTTATTCATCAAAATGTTATATTGTTCAACAAATTATTTAGATCATATTTCACCTATCGTTCATTTTTTACTGGAATTATCATTGCAATTCGGAATTGTCTTTCGCAATTTTTCATCAATATGTTGTATACATCCAGGCAGAATTTTCAAGAGTATTGAAAAAGACCCAACTTGCCCCCATTGCCAAAATGAAGACCAAACCGTGGACAATCTCCTTTTCACCGGCCCAACCTTCCAATACCAAAGATTCCTGACAACCACCCTCCTGAGGATCACCAACCTAAGTACAGTATCCCTAGAAAATCTCAAAGAAATAAATATACCTGACTCCACCTCAGTAATTGGACTTCCACTGACATTGTAAATAAAACCAAGAAGGTGTCAGCCCGGGTAGTTGGTGATTTCTGTACGTGGCTCCAGGAACCTGGGTTACCTAAATTAATAATAATATATTGTAAAATCTTTTTTATTTGAATTATACTAAAATATTCGCATTTGAAACATAAAAAAAAACTTTGTCTCTTACCTTGTTGTTTGAGGCAACTGATATGATGCTGACCTCATCAATCATTTACCATTCAATAACTTATAAAAAGTTATTTAGGAAAAATATGAAGTTCTGAATTCTCTTCCGGTTATCCGACAATTCGAACATGGATAGTTCTGCCCGATATTGATCTTTTGGATTTATATTTCTCTTCAGGAATAATGAGACTCATAACTTCGTTCGGAACTGTACATAAATGGAAATGTTCGGAAAAGAAATTATAAATTTAATTAAAATCAGATTTATCTCAATAGTATTTGATACTATTAAAAACTCTTTTGATCATAGCATCAAAGTTGTCACTAATATCATGAAGTGTTGAAAAAATGTAAAACGAATTGACAGGTGGAAACAAATTTGAGAAGGACGATTTTCATCTAGTTGAATATATCACCCAAACGAACCTCAATACAAAATAAATTGGTTAAAATCGAAAAAGTTTTTTCGAAAATTGCTCGAATAAAAATGAAGGATTCTAAATTAAGCTAAGGATTCATTTTTTTTCCAGAGAGAGAGAGAGAGACCGCAAATACGATATTTTAAATTTTCAACACAACAAATTAATAGAACCTAATCAAATTCAATTTTATATAATATTGCTATATATGTAAATAGTAATAATAATATGTAAATTTATGAATATTTAATTCTTAGTTCTAATTTGTTTGTTTTTCTCTGATTGTTTCCTCTGTATTAGGGACAAATACTACAATATCGCTCCTGGTTGATTAATTAATAAAAAATATAAATGTGTAAATAGTTTGGAACTGACTTTAATTTTCAAGACAATAGAGTGTAGTGACCTCATTTATTATTTGTTTAGAGAAGACAATTTTTTATAAACTATAAAGATCTTTCATATACTATAGGACAGTAGAGTTTGATTTATTTGTGAAAGGAAACATTCGCATTTTGGTGTTTTCATTTGTATTATATAGATGGCGCATTATTGCTATGTATTAATTTATGCCTAACTGGCCTTGTCCTTGTTGTTTGCGGAAGAGCCTTGCTCGATGCAAATATTTAAATGTAATTTTACTGTCCTAAAAGCTTATGTTTATAGTTTGCTTAAATACTATTTCTAAGATTCCACCCTTCAATGTTGCATATAAAAGCAGAATGATCCAATACAGTATTAGAGCTCTAAAGAAGTGGTCTTCTAGATTAAATTGGCGAAACCGCTGGGAGGGTTCACCACTGATGAGCAAAGCCCTCCCAATATTTTTTCATCGCAGTAAGGACAGTAGAAGTTTGATTTATTTGTGAAAGGAAAAATTCGCGTTTTGGTGATTTGATTTGTAATATAGAAGTTTATACATCTGACAAGGTACCAATAAAAGGGCATCTTGCCAGAAAGCTTGTAGATCATCCTCTTATATAAAGAATCTCTTCTTCTCCCCGACTTGTGTTTCTTCTTCTATAACGAATAGAGATTTTATCGTTGTTTTAATTTGACTTTAATTTCTAAAAAAAATGTTTATGTACAACTTAAAGTTGCGAGATGAAATGTGTTTCATCTACTAAAAAGTTGAACCTCTCTCTTTTTTTCTCCAAAAGTTCAAGTAGGTTTAGTAACGAGTGTATTTTCTGCGTTATATTAGTATTGCCCTTCTGAATTGCTTCAAGTGAGAATATAGAGTCACTTTATATAACCATTCCTTCTGCTTAATGAAGGGATGGTTGATTAAGGCATACATCAAGGGCTTTCCAGATATCTGTCAGTTCACAAGTGAAGTTTGATTGGCTCTCCCTTTAAAAATACATTCAAACAATGCATTTGGTTTCTTACTCCGATATAAAACGTAAAGACGGGAATAAAGAATGAGCCACAACACCAATTTTGATTATAAAATACCAACCTGTATTTTATGGTTTCACTTCCTACGAAGATGGGTAATGAAATCGGTCGAATTTATTAAAATTGGTATTGTAGCTTATTCTTTATCATTACATCTACGTTTGGAACTGAGATGATGAACCTAAATGCATAATTTTAGTGTTTTTTTTTTAAGAAAATGGTGCCAAACACACAAAAGGTTTCACTTCATATTGAAATAATAATGAAACAAAATGCTATGGTTTTAACTCTCGTGTTATAAATACTATACTTGAGCATTATCTATTTATTTTAACGTAAAATGTATTTTTGTTTCACTTCATTTTGAATGACTTCAAAAGATGTACCCTTGATTTTCTTGATGAATTACTGAACACACATACTCTCTCAAATAAGCTTTAAAGATGAAAAAATCGAAATAAATAATAACTAAAGATAATGATGTTGCAGCCTACACCACGCTGAGGAGGACAAAAGGCCCGAAACACGTGGTTAACTTTTTGCTATGAATAAAGAAGAGATATTTGACCAATATTTTAAAATATGATTTAATCAATCTTTAGTTATTATTTATTTCGAATTTTTCATCTTTAAAGCTTATTTGAGAGAGTATGTGTTCAGTAATTGTCTTCTCAATAGAATATATAAAACCTGGATATATGACTAAATTATATATGTTCTTCAAATGTTCTTATATACATTAATGGAATTAGAGAGCGTTACACTCAGAAGGATTTGAAGAAAGATCTCAGTATCCAGCTCAAACCAACTTGTGGCATGAAATTATTGACTCAAATTTGGGAGCATATCGTGTAAAAATAGTAAAATTTAGATTCTTCTCTTATTTTGAAGCCATTTGGTTATTCTTCAAATTATGATATTTTATAAGCTTCTTCTATATGTAGCACTTTCCATATCCTCTAATGTACTAATATAGATTAAAAATGGTGTGTGTATATGTGCATTACGATGTGAAACGGGTTAAAGAAAGGATAAGTTTGCTATGTAAGAGCCTACTCTTCTAGATGTGTATATCATGACCCTATTCAAGCATTGCACCGAGATGGTAAATAATAATTTGAATGAACAATCAAACTAAGTGAAATGTTTTCTATAAAGAGTGCATATCAAGAATCTATCGCAATATTGATTTCAAGAACAGTGAATTTTGAGTGAAATAAACAAAAAGCTTGCTTTGAAAGAGCCTAGTTCTAGAGAATACATATCAAGAATCTACCGCAAGATTGATTTCAAGAAAAGTGAATGGTGAGTGAAATAAACAAAGAGTTTGCTTCGAAATAGCCTATTTATATAGAGTACATATCAAGACTCTACCCAAGCTTGGGATCAAGAACAGTGAATGATGAGTGAAATAAATAAAGAGTTTGCTTTGAAAGAGCCTAGCTCTGGAGAGTACATATCACGAATCTGGCCAAGTTTGGGATCAAGAACAGTGAATGGTGAGTGAAATAGACAAAGATTTTGCTTTGAAAGAGTCTAGTTCTTGAGAATACATATCATATAATACCAGGTTTACAATTTGGCAACTCTCCGGTAAGAGAAAACCTCTCTCTAAATGACACTTTGACACTGTAATTCGGCGTCCTTTACAGGGAGATTCTATTGTATATGTTAATTTATTGTTTTTAGGATAATTTATTCCTTCCTTGAAAATGATGACTGTTTTTTTTTTTCTTTCCAATTACACACTCGACAGTTCTAGGATTGGTTTTGTATTTGATAGACTTATATGTTGTTTGTCTCTTTTCTTCCAGTAACCAACTAGCATTTATCTATTTTGTGAGCTATTTTTTATATTTTGTTCTAAATCAAGAATCATTGGTTCAAAAGACTTGGCAATCCTATGAACATGAGTGCTGATTCTGAATCCTTAAAACTCCTTTCTCCTATAGCTGTTAAATATTGACTGTCTTTCCAAACTAGCAGATTTGGTTGGTGAAAATGCACACAACAGAGGCTTTGACAAATTCAAAACGCCCCATCTGGAGCCCATAGTTTTAGGTTAAGGCTCTCGTCAGTCCAGAGTGGACTTTGATTTCTTGATATCCACAAGGCAACCTTGAAATCCTAAGAATTTGACAGATATGTGTCCAGCTGTTGAAAAAGTGTCTTGGTGTATTCTATTTTGTTGGTAATATATTATGGAAAAGACTAATTCTCATATGATAAGGCACAATTTGGAATATAGATTATAAACACAGGGTAATAAGACCAAATAAATAAATAGTGGGTGACGTTTCGATAGCAGCTGTTAATAACAGTTCTTGATAACAGTAATTATTTAAAACATGCTGTGATATTTTTCTCATTCAACAATTTTGTCTGAAGATGGTAACGTTGTTACCGAAACATCACTCAATTAATTTTTAGTCGGTTTCGGTCTTGTTATCTTGTGTTTACTACTTCTATTATTATTAGATCTTTAGAATGTTCCAATAAGTACAATATGTTAGAGTTGGCCGAAAAGGCATATGCTTCCATGTTAGGAACAGCCTGAAATTACAGGCAAAGTCAGACTTTCACCAAAGTGTGCCTGACTCATGGTGCCTTGATCAACGAAAGCTACACCCCAACACCCCATTCCATGAGATCATGAACTCATGGAATTTGTGTGTTCTTCACACAAGGGGATAACAAACAACAACACAATATGTGCATTGAGTGTATTATAGTAAGATGGGGTGTGTCATCTATGTTTTCCATTATTTCTCCAACTGTGTGATGGATGGAATTTAAAATAAATAGTTAAACATCACAGGTAAGTTTGAAAATATTTATTGAATGCTCATTCGAATTCCTTTTATTTTGTAGGATAGAGTAAAGCAGGAGATAATATGGAGAAGACTGGCTAAAACTTCTATAAAACACACAATAAATGTATTAGCTGAAAGTATTGGTGAGAGGAAGTAATTTACAGGTGTTGAGATTTGAGATCTATTTACAGTTTCTTTAGATCAACATGTTATTTGATATGTTTCGATGAATATTTAATGAAATTGAAAATAAAATCATTATATTAATTTCAGAAATGAAATATTTCACAAAAACCAATCACTGAAAGGTAGAGCGTTTCTATAAACATCAGGATATAATTCAAAGTTATTACATTATAAGTGAAATAAGAAATATCCTTAATATACATTTAGGAATTTTATTTGAAGAAATTATATTTCACACACTTAGAAGTAAACGAAATTAATAAAATTAATGTTAATGTAAAATTTTAAAGTTTCTAAACTCAGTTTATAGGTGCTAATAAATATATTTTAAAACTGAGCTCTCTTGTTAGTGTGACATCATTTAAGCACAGTCTTGTATGCATCCATTCTCCTTATAACACAAACATTTACTTTATTTTTCTCCAATTTAAAAAGATTTGATATTAAACCACTGTTGATGCTATAGAATCATTATAGTGAAGAGATATTGTGGATCACATGTTGGATTGGACATAAGGACATTTCCTTACACGACTTTGGAGACACTCAAATATAATTGACCATCTCATAGCAGATGATCTGGTATAATCTCAACTCTGTAACCACCTCACACCAGATGGTCTTAGTTTGAAGGGACTATAAATTACCATTGAGCAACCATCTCATAGCAGATGATTTTGATATAATTCAAATATGAATTCCAACTTGGCGACCACCTTAAAACAGATGATATTTGGTAAAATTCAACTGTAACACAACATTGGGCAACCATCTCAAAGTAGATGATCTAGGAATTATGTAAAATTATAACTCAGTATTTAACTTGTAGATGATATTTGGTATAATTCAACTGTAACACAACATTGGGCAACCATCTCAAAACAGATGATCTGGGAATTATTTAAAATGCTAACTCAGCATTCATCTCGTAGATGATATTTGGTATAATTTAACTATAAATTATCATTGGGCAGCAGCATCTTGAAGCAGACTAGGAATTATTTGAATTCCAACTTGGCAATGTACTCTCAATAAATGGGTTTGGTATAATTCAACTATATGTCACAAATTGGAACCACCTCAGAGCAGTTGGTCTGTGTATAACTCGAATATTAATTCCAACTTTTACAACTTCACCATATTTTATCTTGACTTGCTTTGAATGTTATCTACCATAAATTGACTGTCCTTTGTGCATGATATTAATGATAATTTTATTTTATAAATAAGTAATTATTCATTCTCTCTCACGTGAAGAACTATGGAAATGGCATTTGGATTTCAAACAGCTGTCACAATCAAGGTGTATAATGAAGTAGGAAAATCTTTAACAGCAAAATGAGACCTCATCTCTTAAATTTGTTCCACCATTCCCTGTCTTCATAATCTAGAGGAAGCACATCTTACAATTGGTTAGGAAAAAAGTGTTTAGCAACATCACAATGTAAAAACAACAAAGTTTTGAACAAGAAACGGTTTTCTTCGTATATGCGCGTAGTAATCAAATAGTGATTTAATTATATTTGCAGGTTTCAAAAATGTATTTTATTATGAACGATGGGATTATGAATCCAAGTCAGCCCCATAGCTCCATCCAGTGGACCAGTCTGTGGCCATCCCCTGAACCACATAGACCCAATGACCTAGCCTATGACCTAACCCGAGCCCCGCGATCCAGTAGCCCAGTCAGTGGCCAACCCTTCAGCCAGCCAACATGCCAAGTGCCAGCTCTACCTTATCTCGAGGTATACCCTACATTGGTTGTTGTGACTCTGAATCATTAAAAGAAGATTTAGTACTGAACAAAAAATAATAAATAAAATAAATGCTATTAAATTTATTGCATCTCTCTGTCAAAAAATGTGAATTTATCATCATTACTCTACGACAAAAGAAAATAGAATATAAATTAAATAATATAACAGGTTTCTAGAGATGAGTTCTTTTTTTCATTATGAAAAGAAACTCATCTATATAAAGCTATTATATTATTCAATTTATATTCAGGAGATTTAAAGCAATTAATAGAATATAAATGTATAAATTTTATTGCCATTTATCAGTAAAATATGTAACAAATAAAATTACTGGTATTGGAAATATTAACGAATGGCTCGTTAAAGCAGAGTGCCAATTGATTTATTGGAAATACAAGTTTAGAGACAAAATCAAAAGAGAGATAGAAGTTGTAAACAGCCAGCAGCTTGGCAAGGCAGGGGTAGGTAGGTAGTGACGTCACATGGTATCAGGTGCCACCGCCGGGCTGTACACGTGTCAAGGTCGACTTGGGATGAAAACAGCGACTCTATAAATTTCACAATTTCTAACACTCCCTCTTGAAATTTATAACGTTCAAGTTTTCTAGGAGCCGCCTGAAGTGTTTCGGTCCCAAAGGTTTCGTCAGGAGGTCAGCCGTCTGCTGAAGAGTGCTGACATATCTTGTGATCAGCTCACCATCTTCCTGTTTAGTACGAATGTAGTGATATCGTACATCAATGTGCTTCGTTCTCTTATGGAACTCGGGATTCTGCACTAGCTTTATGGCTGCTTGATTATCCATGTTGAGTACTGTGGGTCTGTCCATCTTAATCCCGATATCCTTAAGAAGTCTGCGTAGGGTTTCGAGTGACCATGTGTTATTAGATTCTAACGCTTTTATTTCTTCTTTCATTGCATCCAACCATTTTTCGGCATTTGGACTTTCCATAGCATCTTTATAGGTAGAAGGCTCATCGACAAAATGGTAGTTACAAGAATCTGCTTTCTTTTTAGATCGAGTTATCATCGGGTGGAATCCCGACGGCGTGGGAAACCCTAGCGCTGCAGGTGATTCATCCTCGGTTGTTTGTGCTGCCGGCGGATCAAGGTCAATGTTTATTGGGATGAAATTTTCTCCCTCTAGTTCGCAATGTCGGAGCTTTGTCTCGTTAAAAGTAACATCTTTAGAGATAGAAATCTTTCTAGTAGAAGGGTTCCAGAGTCGAAAGTTAGTGCAGGTTTTATCGTACCCTAAGAAAATCATCTTTTGTGATTTCTTATCCCATTTCCTTCTACGTTCTTTAGGTGTATGCAACCATGCTTCACAGCCGAAAATCTTTAGATTATACAAACTAACTTTTCTTCCGAAAAAGAGTTCATAGGGTGTGGTATTGGGAGCTTGTTTAGTGAATGTTCGGTTTAGAATGAAGGTTGCAGTATTGCAAGCTTCTGCCCAAAGTTCTTCGGGAAGATTTCGTGCGCACAGCATCGATCGAGCTGCTTCGACAATAGTTCTATTGTCTCGTTCTACGCGCCCTATCTGTTCGTGAATATATGGAGCTGACAATTCATGCACTATTCCGAACTTTCTGCAAGTATTTGTGAAATCTTTACTGGTATATTCTAGTGCATTATCGGTTCTAATCACTTTAATTTTATTGCCTGTTTGATTATAACTGAATCTAGCAAAGTTTTCAAATTTGTGTAAAATATCGGATTTGTGTCTAATGAAATCTATATGGCGAAAGCCACTGGAATAATCTTTGAATAAAATGAAATAAAGTGATCCTCCTATTGATTGTGTTGGCATAGGGCCGCAGATATCACTTAGAATGAACTCACCAGGATTGTACTCCTTTGTTTCAGACAAATGACTAGGCTTTCTGTGAGCTTTTCCTTCTTGGCAGCCTTGACAGAAGAAATCGTCTTCTTTTATGTCCTCGGGTTGCAAACCGTTGATCAATTTTTTCTTGGCCATTTCTCGAATAGTGCTGAGTGAGATGTGTGCTAGTCTTTCGTGCCACAGTTGGAGGTTGTTGATCTTTGCAGAAAATCCTTGTGAAGATGAAGTAACTCGGAACATCATCTTGTAGAGCCCATCTTGGCGTTGTCCAACTGCTTTCAGATCTTTTCTTGAGTAGATGCGCAGCTCATCCTTGTCGATGTCTACTCGGTATCCCTTTTCAGTGCACGCTCCCAGGCTGAACAAATTTTTCTTGAGCTTCGAAGAGTAGAGCACATTCCTGATTGATGTTGCAATCCATTCTCCATTCACCATGGCAAGGATTTCAATGTCACCTGTACCTTCTGCAAGGACGGAAGTGTTGTCTCCAAGGTATATTCTATGATCGTTGTGGATCGGAGTGAAGGACTTGAACCATTCACGTCGGAAGGTCATGCTGCAGCTAGCTCCGCTGTCTGCCCACCATACGTCACAGTCATTCCACTTTAGGATGGTATCAGCGTTGAAACCTTTATGATCATAATCTCCTGCTTGGTTCTTCCGCTTCTCGTTTTTCTTCTGCTGGTCGGCAATCCGTTTTCGACATTCTCGTGACCAATGACCAATCTTGTGACAATAATGGCATTCAGTCTTTTTCTTTAGTTCTGATATCTTTCCTGAATCAGTCTTCTTTATGTTGTCTTCTTTGATTCTTGGTTTAGTCTGTTGGTAGAATGCTGTACCTTGCGAGGAATCGGTCTGCTGGTTTCTACATTCTTCAATCAGAAGACGTGCTGATAAGTTCTCTAGAGTCTGCGTAATCGGCGCTTGAGACTCCCATGCTGGGATGAAATACCGCATGCTCGAAGGAAGAGAGTTTATTATCTTTGCCACTTTCTGGTCATCTGTAATCGTTCCTCCTGCATCCTGAATTCTTGCACTAAGATTTTCAATCTTGGCGATATAGCTGCTGACATCCTCTGATGACGACATTCGGGCGTCAAAAAATTGTTGCCACAACATGCCAATTGCGATCTCTGATCTCTGTTCGTGGATGGACATGAGCCTTGTCCACATTTGAGCGGCAGTTTTACAGGACATCAAAGGTTCTAGAAATCTTAATTCAAGTGCCTGTGATATAAGCATTCGGGCTTTGATATCTTTGGCGTGCCATGCATCCTGTATAGCAGAGGTAGCGTCACTTACCTCTGGTTTGATTTCTTTGCCGTCCACGATATCCAAAAGTTGATTTTGCTCTAATAGTAGTCGGAACTGAAATTTCCAAAGGGAGAAGTTTTCGCCTTTGAACTGGCGGACTTGATTCTCAAGGTGCGTCATATTTACCACGAGTTAGGCTTAGCAGTTTCACCTTAGGTTTGCTTCTTCAAATTTGGGGCGTAGTCAGGACCCATAACCTATTGGAAATATTAACGAATGGCTCGTTAAAGCAGAGTGCCAATTGATTTATTGGAAATACAAGTTTAGAGACAAAATCAAAAGAGAGATAGAAGTTGTAAACAGCCAGCAGCTTGGCAAGGCAGGGGTAGGTAGGTAGTGACGTCACATGGTATCAGGTGCCACCGCCGGGCTGTACACGTGTCAAGGTCGACTTGGGATGAAAACAGCGACTCTATAAATTTCACAATTTCTAACAACTGGCAATGTGTTTCTTTTCAATAATATCATTAAATATCATAACTACAAACCTTAATGCAATGATATAAGCTTATATAATTGCAGTAAGGTCTGTAGAGATAATATTTGAAGATATTATTGAAAAGAAACACATTTCCAGTAATTTTATTTGTTACATATTTTACTGATACACTACAAGTAACCAGCTTCAAGACCGAGAAAACACTGCTTTGGAACATAGGAAAGTATACTCAAAAACTGGTTTATTGGAGACATTAGAGACCTTATGGAACAAAGAAGAAATTACGAAGATAAAAATAAAAAATGAAGAGAAACAAATAAATATGAAAAACAGAGAAGCAAAAGAAAAAAACACATGAAATGATTGAAAATATATTCCCAGACATGCAGAGAGAAGTGTTGAAAGACATTTGGAGTTGAAAAAAACAAAAAACAAATGATTTCTGTAAATTCTGAAAAATATTATTTAATAAAAAATGATTAACAAACCATGATAAAGCACAATTTGGATTATAGATACAAGAAAATAAGATCTAATCCAAATAAATTAATTAATAAAAGAGGGAGAGCAATCTCTCGAAATATTTTGAGAAAAAACTTCTTTTTTTTCTTTACAGATCCAGGTACGCCCTTTTTTATAATCAAAATTAATTGTGTTTGACGTTACAGTAACAGCATTGTTACCGAAACGTCCCATACTATTAATTTATTTGGATTAGGTCTTATTTTCTTGTATCAATTACCAAACCAATATATAAAGAGTATATACACCAGGGAGATGGACTATAGAATCAGATACTGGAATTATGAATGTAAATATTGCCAAGATCCACCAATACTGAAAACTGAATCCAATAAAACTGTGAAGAAATTAAAGAAGAGGAAAACACAAATAGTTACAAATACCTGGAGAACTACTATAATCAATAAGAAGAGGAATTTTATATATGATGGAACAAATGTTTCAACAAAAGAAATACCAAATGACTTGCTAAGGCCTTTAAAAAAATTACTGAATAAAATGTATCATAAATAAAAAACAATACGCTATTTTAACCATCTTAATTATACCTGTCGAAAGGGACTGTTACACCCAAAACTTTGTATTGTGATAATAGAAAAAAATATATATTTTCTCGTATCGAATTGTTTTTCATTTATAATTCTATACAAAAAGGAATTATAATATTAAAAATGTATTATGTTATATGAATGGACAGATTTTTTTTTATCTAGATCAATTATATCGAGAGATGAAATTCCCTTTCTTCAAGAAGGCAAATACAACTTGGAAAAATCTGAAATATCCTATCAGATTACTGGATGAACAATGCTGAATGAAGACCAACAAATTACAGACCAAAATAACGGAATGAAAGAGAGATTGAAAGGTTATGGATGAAATTTACCTCGAGGACAAAATATAACCTCAGTAAGACCATATACCCAACTTGAAAGCCTCATCAAATGGAATTGGAATAGCAACGATGATAAATTTACATTTGAAGAAGTGAAAGCATTCAAACAGGAATGTTTCTTTTTACATATATCAAACCTATACTGTCCTTACTGCGATGAATATTTTATCATCGCAGTAAGGACAGTAGAGTTTGATATGTGTGAAACATAAATATTCGTGTTTGAAAGCTTTCACTTCTTATATATAGATGGCGCGCTATTGCTTTAAATTAATTTAAAGAAATGTTATTGAATTTATTCTATCTCTATATAGTTAAACTAATGTTTTAGAGGGGTCAAATAAAATACACATCAATAAATATTTCTGTTTATTAATTATAATTTATTTTATAAAAATGTACTTTAGGAAGGTATTTCATAATAATCAAATCTAATATGTTGTTATCAAAACAAAAGAAAGCATTAATTATTCAACAGTTTATTTAGTTTTATTACAGTTCAATTTGACAGAATAAAGGTAAATAGACACAAAGATTAAATAATGAAATTATGTGTATATACAGTATTTATATAGAGATACTAGCGGATGTACCCGGCTTCGCCCGAGGTTTTACCCGAGTAAAGGTTTGTCGAACGAACATTTGTTAAAATAATTCTCTATAAACTCATTTAAAAAAAAAAGATATATTTTGATAATTTGGAACTCGTAAATTTGAATCTCTCGATAAAGTGAACATTTTTTCCCGGTCCCTGTGTGCCGTGTCATCCTGAATTTTGTCTTTCCTGATTTTCAACATTCCAAAATCATCGTTTTATCTAGTGAACATTTTATCCCGGTCCCTTGAACATTTGTTAAAACAATTCTCTATAAACTTATTTAAAAAAAGATATATTTTGATATTTTGAAACTCGTAAATTTGAATCTCTCGATAAAGTGCTCATTTTTTCCCGGTCCCTTGAACATTTGTTAAAACAATTCTCTATAAATTTATCAAATAAAAGATATATTTTGATATTTTGAAACTTGTAAATTTGAATCTCTCGATAAAGTGCTCATTTTTTCCCGGATTTTTACCCGGTCCCTTGAAAAATACTCAAATTATGTTAAACGATTATCGCATTTATATTTATTCGAATTTTATATTTGAACGATACTCATTATTTCTTTTGATTTTTATATATCATATATATCGTCTTGCACAATTATTTAAACTTTTTAAAATAAAGTACAATACTTAAAATAAAATATGTTTCTTATACAATCTAAAATTAGAAAATAAACTTTTAAATCGGTATATATATATACCGTATATATATATATATATATATATAATAATGCGTTGGAGTTCTGGTTGACTCTCTGTGATAATATGTTGAAATGTAGTAGTAGTTTATGCTGTTGGATGAATGCAGTGCGGCATGTTGGCTAGAAGCAGTCGTGCAGTCGTGGTCGTTGAGCGATGGGTGGTAAGGACACACACAAAACGAAGCGACACGTTGTAGAAGGTTCCTTGAATAGATAAAAAGCGAGCCAAAAGCTAAGATGGAGATTGAGAAGGTTTCTTACTGTTTTACATCGTCGATGAGTTGGTGACAACCGGCGACACGCAGATGGGGAACTCTGGAACTGAACTGAACTGGCTGTTGCTACGCGGCCTTTTTATACGACCGCTCTGACTAAGAGAATTGGGTCATACACGTGTCAATGTTACTCGAGAATGGCGCCAGGCTGGCGGCTAACAATCTATCTTTAGAAGTTACTTTGTAAATCTCTCTCTGGCTCTTAACTCAGCTTTTAATCTATTATATAGTTTTTTATTTATTCATCCTCAGTACATTACATTTGGTGATGCAAGGAGACATGTCAATTATGCGTATAATTAGTTGTAGTTTATAATTAGTTCTATATACAACATGACAAGCTTGTTATACGTATTACATAATATAGGGTTATTGGTTTAAATTATCATAGATTGACCCCGTGAGTGAAAGGGTTTATCCGGGTTTAAGCGGGTAAAGCCTCTCTAACACAGGTAAGTAATTAGAATTTATTTTAATTAATTAAAACTGTGAGGGAAAAGGGCTATAACAAGATGTTTATTTGGCTATATCTGAAAATTATAAAAATAAAACTTATGTTTAATTTAAAAGTTATGATATTCATTATAAAAGAGAACTGTAGGTAAAACCTTTGTTTGCTAAAAAAATAATGATGATGTTCTAAGAGATTGTTGGCGGGCGTTGGAAAGGGTTAGGGGTTGAAGAATATGCAATTGTAAGTGTTGCACAGACAATCAAATACTGAGATCCAGGTGCAAAGCGAGGATATAGACTTGTGCGTCTTCCTTGGCAATGTTTCACCTGTGATCCTGTATAAGGTTACAGTGCTTTGTCACAATTGTAGGGTTATTGGGTTGAAAAGTTGTTGAAGAAAAAGACTTAATATGATTGAAAGGGGTGGTAGAGCCATGCGATAAGTAGAATTGTTGGAGCGACAGTAGGTTGTCTGACTTGACTTGAAATCAAAGGTTGTGGTCCGCTAGAGCTGAAAAAAAAATTGAAAATTGAAAAAAGTGAACGCTTTGTGCATGCGTTGGTGTTGTGCTCTGCGGATGATTGAAATAAACTTTTGAAACGTGTTCAGACCAAAAAGTCGAGACTTGTACTTCTGGGGAACTGTGTTTTCAAAGAGTTTGTTGAATTACGAAATCAAAAGAAAAATTGTCAAGCAGTACTGTCGTTTCTCTACGTTGATGTGAAGCAATGGCGGAGAGAAAGATAGTAGTGTAAAGTACATTGAAGTGGTTAGTGAAATAGATTGTTGTAAACGATTGTTGTATATGCCCGATAGTTGATGATAAACAAACATTGTCATATAATAAAGTATTTAAACAAAAATATAGTGAGTAAAAAGATAGAAATATGATTGCGGATAACAACAGTATAAGTGGATAAGATCAACATGTAATATATAAAAGACATAATAATGAATTAGCAAAATATAAAAGATATAATAATGAGAATTAGTAATATATAAAAGATATAATAATGAATTAAAAATGATTATTGAAAGAATTAAATGTTTTGCCATACTAAAATAATATCATGAAAAATAAAATTGTAAAGTTGTTAAAATAATGTTGGAATAAAAATTTGATTATATAATTGAAAAGTAAAAAAAAATAAAAATAAAAATAATTATTCAAGATTTTACAAAAAAATATAATATAATTAAAGGTTATTAATGATTATATAAATGTTAAGTAGTAACAAATGGAGCAAAAAATGTCTCTTTTGAAGAAAAGTTAAAAGAAAACAAAAAATATTCGTTCCTGAAAAAAAAAGAAAGGAACATATTCACACAATGTCTAGGTGTAGGTCCAAGATTATTGGTGTCTTTAGTTTGACCTATGGGGAGGCAATGTGGTCCTATGTCGCTTTGGTCCGGTCTGAGAAGTTGGTCTTTGCCAGATCTTCCCGATTATATTATGTGAGACCAGACGGGGAGCGATCTTGATTCTTAAAATTGGATGGTATTGACGAAGATGATTGTAATTTATAACAATAAAGGGTTAACATTATAAAAGATGGCGTTCTAGTTTAGAAAAAATATTCCATACTGGGCGTGAAAATAATGTAAAAGTTGTAAAACACATAATGATAATTAAAGATATAAAGTGTTATGATAATTCAATATTAAAGTTCAAATTAATAAGTAAATTGGGTAATGATTGGTAAGTCAATCAGTTGATAATTGACAGGTTATTTGGTGGACACGACAATCTAGCATTCTGCTGGGCCAAAGATACAGGCCTACTGCAATTGGAGGTGTCAGGTAACCTGACGCCGCTGCAACTGTTTATTGATGTAGGCGAGCGTGAGTCACCCTGCTGGCTGGAAAAAAATCTCTCAGCACAGTGGTACTTGTCTATTTGAAAATATAGTCTTCTCGGTGTTCGCAAGCGTTGTGTCTCGACGATGTTGCGGACTTAATAAAAATGTTATTCAATGATGTCAGGTTTAGATGTGAATAAAAGTGCGACTTCAACGTAGACACGCTTTGGTGAGGTGTCACAGGCATGAAGGCGTCTTGGGCCTGTTAAGTGAGAAAATTGTTGTGGTGCGCTGTGACACTAGTGTGTGAATTGTATGGAAAGGTGTCACGTGAAATCTTCGTTTTTGGTACAGCATCTAACTAGTTTCCGAATGAATAACAAATTTATTAGTCATGGGTGGTGGTTGTACAAAACACATCGAGAATTTTCAGATTGTTATAGAGGTGGAATGTTTATTGCGAAATCTTTTGTTCGCGCCAATATGGAGCTCGTGTGGCTCGAAATTGGATGTTGTTAAATCGCGCGTTAATAGATGTGGCCAATTGGAGAAAGTGATGTGGGAGTGTGTTGTAGTTCGTTCTGAGAGATGTGTGAATTATTAATAATTATGCATGTAAAAAGAAAAGGACGAGGGAGTGTAGCTATGCTGGAATTTTTAACTTGTTTTGGGGAAGGACAGTTACATTTCTAGTTGTGCTTTTGAAGATATTGTATCTTTCGATTTTTGTATTTAAAAAAAAATGCGTTTCATCTATGTTTATTAAAATTTGAATATATTTTTTAAATCGTTGCTTATGTTTGTGCGAAAATTATCCTTGTAAAAGAGTAATGGCGTGATACTGACAAAAGGTGAATGGGGCGTTTACATAAAATAATGAACATTACAATGGTTTTTTTGCAAAGTTTGGTGTATTTAATTAAGACATTGGTGTTTTTTGGTATAAAAATAAGGTATTAAGAGAAACACACAAATAAGTTTAGAATTATGATTCGAGTAATTTAAATATAATATGATTTTTTTAAAACTGTAAGATTGCAAGTAATGAATTAAAATTTATAAGTTGCGCAAAATAAAGTAAAAATTGATAAATGAGGGTGTACAATATTTAAAATTTGAATTGAAATAAAAAATGGTAAAGTTTGATTTAAAAATAATTACAGTAAAAATAAACATTATATTTATGGAAAATCAAGTTGTTAGCATGAAGAGAGAGTTAAGTAGATTTTTAAAAACTCACAGTTTTTATGATTGTTCAGTCAGGAGACTTGGTCTTTGGTTGTTGTCCTGATGACGTGGAAGGCGTCTTGTAGAGCTTGTAGAAGCTTGTGACTTCTGTTTGGCGATGGTGGCATGTCGTCTGGATGGTTGTGTTGTAAGGTTGAAGGTGGGTAACTTCTCACCGGCTTATTTTGCGGGATGTTCGGCTGTGTCGTTGGGGGGAAGATTGCTTGGTCGTTTTGTTGGAATGGCGTGCTTGTTCCTCCATCTTGCTTCTTGGCTCTTCTATCTATCTGGACAGTCTTTACCTTCTTCGTTGTGGTCTCCTTCGTTGTGGTAATCCTGTCGACTCTCTATAATAATGCGTTGGAGTTCTGGTTGACTCTCTGTGATAATATGTTGAAATGTAGTAGTAGTTTATGCTGTTGGATGAATGCAGTGCGGCATGTTGGCTAGAAGCAGTCGTGCAGTCGTGGTCGTTGAGCGATGGGTGGTAAGGACACACACAAAACGAAGCGACACGTTGTAGAAGGTTCCTTGAATAGATAAAAAGCGAGCCAAAAGCTAAGATGGAGATTGAGAAGGTTTCTTACTGTTTTACATCGTCGATGAGTTGGTGACAACCGGCGACACGCAGATGGGGAACTCTGGAACTGAACTGAACTGGCTGTTGCTACGCGGCCTTTTTATACGACCGCTCTGACTAAGAGAATTGGGTCATACACGTGTCAATGTTACTCGAGAATGGCGCCAGGCTGGCGGCTAACAATCTATCTTTAGAAGTTACTTTGTAAATCTCTCTCTGGCTCTTAACTCAGCTTTTAATCTATTATATAGTTTTTTATTTATTCATCCTCAGTACATTACATTTGGTGATGCAAGGAGACATGTCAATTATGCGTATAATTAGTTGTAGTTTATAATTAGTTCTATATACAACATGACAAGCTTGTTATACGTATTACATAATATAGGGTTATTGGTTTAAATTATCATATATATATATATATATACGGTATATAATATAGTATTTAAATATATATAATTAAATATATATAAAAATAAATAGTTGTATAGTTTTATAGTTAAGTATTCTATTAAAATTATCTTCATTAGTTTGATTATTTAAATTCAAATTATAAATTTGTTAATTGTTATTATTTAGTATAGATAGAGAAAAAAAAAAAAAAATTCTTTACTTCTAAAACATCCTCTAGTTAATTATATAATTATAATTAATAACAATAAAAAAATTAACAAAGTAACGTCTATTACATCGGCTTTTACACGTCATTCAGACATACTCTAATCCTATATATAGAATAATCGAAGAGATAATATATATAATAGTTAGAAAAAAGATAGAAAGACAGAACCATGTACTATTAATCAAACTAATAGAAAGAAAATGAAAAGTTTTGTAAATAAGGTAGATAAGATTGTTAGTATATATATATATTTTTTTATAATTTTATATTTTATTCTTTTTTTTTTTAAAGATTTTTTAAATTTTTTTATTTTAAAATATGAATATAAAAAGTTGTATTTAGTAAAATAACTATAATATGAATTAACTTTTATTATAAGTTTGGTTATTATGTTTTGAAACCCTAATGGTAGACCAGACATATACAAAAAACTTAAATTGGAGTAATTATTGAAAAAAGAGGTCTGCTGAACCGGGACTTCTCAAATAGAAATTCAGCTTTTCAACATTTCATCCCTTCTCTATTATGTCTAGACCTCCTTTCAACCGTATTTTATGTGTTAATATAAAGTTACTACAGTGAAACATTTATATGAACAGATATAATGTGTACCTACCTTGTCCGCGAACGCCTTCAACTGTAAACAACTATTTCTGGATAACACATGTTGTGGGGGGGTGGGGACAAATTTAGACCGAATTGTGGGAGAACAAGACATTCAAAGAATAAAGATAAGATAGTTAAGGGAAGAAATCCAAATCTCGAGGCAGGATGGTCAGGATGTGGTAGACTTGTCGTGTCCCGAGAATTGTGCCGAAGGTCGGCCCCGGAGATGCAGCGGAGGGGACATGAATGGTTCGAGGCTCAGAACTCCACCAGCTTAAATATATATATATATAATTATTTAAACTTTTAAATCGGTAACCTCAAGGAGATAGCACTAAAGCACTAATATTTGAATTAGTTTTACTTAATATATTAGCCCTGAAAGACCCAAGGTCATCAGGTGTGGACCAAAACCTAAGCCTATCTCGGTCTCAATGGTGGCGCTACTTGCGAGTTAAAGCTACAAATCTGTAAATAACTCTAAGGATATTAAAGATATTCAAGAAATTATTTTTCGTAAACCTTTCCGGGGATATACCTAATAATATCCCAAAATTTCACGGCGATTGGGTGTACGGTTTTTGAATCCATAGAGTACACACAGACAGACAGACATTCATTTTTATATATAGAGAGAGATATACAGGGGGAGAGAGTGTTTACAATTGTGTCATTTCTAAAGGGGGATCTTGTCTTCTTATTGGGAGCAGAAACCGATGAGAATGACCAGCTGATCCAGCAACACCTCGTAGGAAAGAAACACATCTTGGGATGGGTTGAAGGTGATGGGAACTCCAACAGCTGTTTATCAGCGATATCTCCCTGTTCTCGTAGTTGGCACGTCTCGAGGCAGGATGGTCAGGATGTGGTAGACTTGTCGTGTCCCGAGAATTGTGCCGAAGGTCGGCCCCGGAGATGCAGCGGAGGGGACATGAATGGTTCGAGGCTCAGAACTCCACCAGCTTTTCATTGAAAATATTTGAGAAAAATATGAATCCAGATTCCTACCCGCGTACAGGCTGTGGATGCGTATAAAGGCCGTTTTTGAAACCCGTAGGACGATGGTCGCCACGTCGCACACCGCCGGATAGTTGGAGTTGACCTGTAGTAGATGTTGACAAAGGAGTGCAGCAAACCTCGATCGTCTTATGACAGGAACAGTATAGGTGAGTGAAGTCTCCGAAACCAGACCGGGCTAGGAAGACAGCTGGTCTGGTGGCCGTAGGAGTCTGTTGTCTTCTTGCAGACATGGAGGTATCAAACTGACAAGTAGGAGTTCCAGGTTGTTCAGACCAATACCGCTGTAGAACTCCCTGAGACTTCAAAGACTTATCCTTGAAAAGATTCAGATGTCAGTCTCTCGGTAGTATCAGCCTCGCATTATCAACGGACCAGCCAAGAGTAAACATTGGCAGACACTCGCAGTAAGGCCCGGAATTCTTCAGACAGGTGATTTGAAGCTGGCTCACGATGTTCAGCAATTCAACGCTACCTGGCGCCAAGGGACCCCAAATCGTTTCAAAAGGTCTTCAGGCCGTCTGCAGCTTTTGGTTCAAGGTGAAACATTGAGTATGATGATCACAGCACCAGGAAGCGGGTCACTCGGGTTGGGTCACTCCAGAAGTTTCATCAGATGGTCCGAAAATTCAGAAGAAAATCCTCTTTTCATATTAAGATAAAATTACAATACATTGTTTATATTTATAATCTATATTATATTAGAACCAAAATAAAATGGTACAAACATACATTTATGTACAAATAATTATAGTCACTTCACAAATAGGCAGTGAAAAGCCAACATTCTAAAACAATATATCTTTAATAAATCTTGCCTGATTTTATGACCGAAAATTTATGGAAGATGAAAGTGAAAATTTTAACTATGCTCGTTTTCTCTCTTTCTCTCTAATTTTGATTAATAGGTTCGGGTTTATTAAGAAAAAACATATAGGCTGAAAATAATAAGTTGAATATTTAATAAATAAAAATATAAAATTATATATAATCAATATAATATTTGAGACATGATTAACCTTCGTTTTATCAACCAAAATATGTATACAGGATTTTAATGAATCGACCTGTTTTCCTAACAGGTTCAAAGATGATTCAGAATAATAAAATATATTTTTAGAGAGAGAGAGAATATATAAAACCAAACAATTCCAAGTTGTTTAATTTCCTGATTCTTTTCTCCACTTGACTCATTTAGCCTAAAGTCGCCCTGAATTACAATAACAAAAGCCAGCATAAACTCATCATAAGAATTATCGAAATACTTTTAAAATACAAATTATTTAATATATTAACATAACAATATAAATTTCACTGAATATTTATTAAGTTACGTTCTTTTACAATTAATATAACTATTGCAGTTTGCTAATATTTAGAAGTGTTCTGCATGAAATAATGCATATATGCAAACCACTTTCAAAATAATATATATGTAAATATTTACGTGATTTTATATAATATGATTTTATAAGTAAAAGGTTAAAGTTCCCGAGTGTCTGAAATGTTGAAATAAAATAATTAGTGAATTAAACAACTTGGAATTGTTTGGTCTTACAAGATCCAAGCGCTAAGGTACTGTCACATTTTATGTATTATGTAAAATGCCATTTTTGCAGGTTTTTTATTTAATAGAATTATAAATGAATATCTTCAACCTTTCATATACATTTTTTCAGCGTTTCCAGGAAAACTGCTATTGTTTACTTTGTATTTAAATCCTGAGTCAAATGATATTTTTAAGAACATGGAGGGTGTGCTCCATACCCAACGAAATATAAAAAAAGAAATCTAAATTGAAAAACAATATTTTATATATTTATTAAAAAGAGGTTAAAATATGAAAGTTGTTTGAAAAACGTTGTGGAAAAATATATAAAAAGTTTGAAGATATTAATTTATAAAACTAAATTATGTGAAAATTCGAAACTATTATAGACGTGTATGATTCTTTTGAAAATTTTAAACAATTTATACTGCACTTACTGCAATGGAAAATTTAATGGGAGGGTCTAAGCCAGGCCCTCCCATTAAGTTGTCCATTGCAGTAAGGGCAGTAGAATTGTTTAATTTTCAAAAGAATCATACGCTTCTATCCTAGTTTCGAAATTTCATAACAGATGGCGCGCTAATGCATCATAATTAAATGATGTTTATCACTTGAACCTCTAAAATTAGTTTAACTTATATAGGGATAGAATTAAATCAACAAAAAAGGTTTAACACTCAAATTTGTTCAGTACTTCATTAGGTATATTTATTCAGAGTCCCATCGTAAATATTGGGATACCACAAGATAAAGTAGAGCAAGCAGTTGGCATGCTGTTGATGGAAATCATGGCCAGCTTAGAGTCAGCGCACATCCCAGGCCACCGAATCAATAGGGCCCAGGGAAAGGTCACAAGCCAGGCCAAAGGATCTATGAGGTTCAGGGAATGGCCAAAGACCAAACCTGTGAAACTAATATCTAGTTGTTTGATATGGACACATTATACACTCAAACATTACACACTGTTTTTATTGTCATATATATATATCTTGATCATATATCAATGAATATTTAAATTTCTTACATATAAATTGCACAGATATTTTGAAAAGAGGCTCCAATAAGGTGATTCATTTCAGCTCATTGAATATTATTTGTCTATTGACCATATCTATGCAGGTATCATGATGCTCCAAATGTATCTAAAACTATAAAATTGGTTTATGCAAAAATATCATCTCAATTTACACTTGAGAAGCGCTCATATTTCTATGAAGGTTTTCAAAATAAACTCTGGGCACTTTTTGACTAGGGAGGAATTTTCATAATTCAGTTTACAACTATCTCAAAAATATAAAATGTCAAAGGGGAATTGATATCGCCTTCAGGTCCATTTATATCATGGAAAAGATTGGTGTGTCACAACGTACCTTACACCATCTTCACAGTGCGCCCGATTTCAGGGGGGAAAACGGAACTAATCATTCCCAGAAGAATAATCTGCAAGGAACAGATTAAATCCCTACGAGGGACTTTCCAAACCATGGAAAGGATGGGCGAGAAGGGTGATAACCACCCCTCCCCTGGAGGGGTTCCCACCTTAATGCACCCTCCAGAGTGGAGACCTCTCCCAGGACAGAACATAACAAAAGGAGATCCTCCAAAAAATGGAGATCTCTCAAACGTTCCTTCCCCCTTTGCTCCTCCTGCCTCTTTTCCATGCCATTAAATATGGATTCCAACATCTTATCAGAATAGGCTCTCTAAGCCTGGTCATATTCTCAATATTTATTATCCAGCACATTGCTCTTGCAAACAACGACTAACAATTATGTCTTTCCCTTAAATCGGAAAAACTGTGGTCTGACTTGACCCTTAACTCGGCCCATGATGGTGGGACACTTAGAGAATTCCCATTGTGCACACCATTGTCAGTAGGGAAATGGAAGTGGCGAACAATTCCACCTGATCAATCTCCTGAGAAACAGGGTGAATCCTCACGGAGGACCAAGAAAGGGACTGGCGAGAAGGGTGATAACCACCCCTCCCCTGGAGGGGCTCCCACCTTAACGCACCCTCCAGAGTGAAGACCTCGCCCAGGACAAAACGAAATACTTGGAGAAACTCCAAAAACACAGAGCTTCCTCAAACGTTTCATCCCGAACGTCTCCCCCTGCCTACCTTTCTGGCCACAAAACAGGGATTCCACTATTTGCCATTCGTAGCACAGTTCAAGCCAAAATAGGCTCTCATGCCTGGCCGTATTGCACAACACTCTCAGGCATTTGACTGCCCCTACCTATAACGACAGGCCTTCTTGCACATTTCCCTCAATTCGGGAAGCAGAGATCTATCATGACCTCTGTGGCATAGAGTAAAACACCCCCTGCCATATTCACCAAAGTTGACCGCTTCATTCTGTCCATATTGAACAGAATCTTTGGTCATCAATGGCACTCAAACATGGGCCCAATATATATGTTTTAAATGATTAAACTCAAAAGATAAATAAAGGATTTTGAATTAAAATTTTCCAATGCTAGGTAAATAGATCCAAAATATATTTACAGAGATGGATCTCCTTGATCCTTGAGGACCTGGAACAACAACAAAAACACATTTACCAAGTAGAACATTTTTACTTTAAATCTATTTATATTTATATAAACTTTTCTCTCTCTAGAAGTTCATTGATATCTTCTCTTATATAGTTCTTTCTTTACTGGTTAACATGCGAATCTGAATTACGGTGAATTTAATAATGACTACCTTTAAGAGGGATTTGTGAGTAAGCGATTTGTTGGGAGTTGAGAATTAATTTTTTCAGAGAATGTTCAAGACTTTAAAGGAGGAAAATAAATATGAATATATTCTCTCTATGGTTTCTTATTCAAACCTCCTTGGAATTCCAAGCAAAAACTTTAAAAAATCAAGTAAAATATTAATATATATAACTGATATATGAAATAATTTTGTATTTGATGATATGCCTATTCTTTTAATAATTATATCTATATTTATATAAATGTGGCAATACAGGATGGCCCATAAGTCCCGAAAACCTTTAAATTTTTAATTAAAATTGAAAGGTAAACTAGAATAAAAACTTTAACTATTTTAATTTAGGTAATTGATTAAGATTTAGTTTAAATATTACCTAAATTAAAATAATTATAGTTTTTATTCTAGTTTGCCTTTTAATTTTTAATAAAAAAATTAAGGTTCTCGGGACTTACAGGCCACCCTGTATATAAAAATATATATTTAGGTTAAATTTCAATATAGCTTAGAACTGGCTGTTATTCTAGCCTAGTTTAATGAAACAATTTATTGAACATTATCTCTTCAACAAGAACATACAGGATTCTTTATTCTGCTCCTCAGTATAGAAAATTATTCTACCATTTTCATTTATAGAGGAATGTAAACATGTAAACAACAGAAATGTAAAGGATCAATTTTAATTTTAACTCAATTTTTAGAGACATTGTTTATATAAACAACTTCAATATATATATTTGAGAGCATTTTGTTGAATAAAATATTCGCTTTAGTAATTAATCACTAGATAGAAAGAAAAAGTAAATCTCTAATAACAAGGGTTTATTGGCAAATAATTGAATACCGTTTAATTTTCTTTGAATATATTTTAAAAGTAATATAAATTTGGATCAAAAGGGACTTTATAACTATATATAAAATTGAAATTAGAGTATTTATTTTAATTTTAAAAAAAGTTTAGTTTAATTCTACGTGAAAATTTGTTATAAAAACAAATATACCTAATGGAAATATTGAAAATATACTCAGTTATTAAATTAACAGGTAATATTTGAACAAAATTACAATAAAGATTTAATATATTATAATATTATATACTTACCATTATTGTGGCTCTGGCAAAGAATTTGATAGGATCCTCGTCGTTTGGAACAAACCAAAAAACAGACATGAGTGTTTGTTCAACAAGAAGATCCCACAAAAAAATGGAACTTAAGTTCCTACTCTGGGACAGTATTTCCTTTAGGCATGTAAGGTGGTAGCACAGACCTAGAAAGGACGGCTTCAAAATCTAGAGGCTGATAAAATGGATGATTTTTAACATCTTCCCATCCATATTCAGGATGACATCCAAGCCTAGTCTCTGGATCTCTATTCAGGAAAGCCCTAAGGACTGAAATGGCTGGGTAGGAAAGGTCATGTGGCATATATATCGGCTTGTGTTGGATGGCTTCAACGATATATTGCTGGTTGTTCTCGACTTCATTTGGTGGCACAAAAGCTGAACGGCCTACCAGCATTTCGTAGAGTGTGGCTCCCAAGGCCCACCAATCGACTCCGAAATCATAAGGCTTTTTCTGAATAATTTCAGGCGCCATGTAAGTCAAGGTGCCACAAAATCTGTTGGTCTTTTGTCCTGGTCTCATATTGAGCTTGCACAAACCATAATCAACCAGTTTGATATGGCCGTCAGAATTCAGCAAGATGTTTTCTAATTTTACATCCCTGTGAATGATGTTATGGGTATGCAGGTAATGTAATGCCAAAGCAGTTTCTGTGGTGTAAAATCTGGCTTTTTCCTCAGAAATCTTCTTCCATTGGTTCATATAATGGAGGAAATTAAATCCCTCAACCAGGTCCATTACCAAGATATCTTCATCTGGTGTTTCAAAGGAGGTGACTAATCCCATTAGGAAAGGAAAGCCTTTGGCAATCTGAAGCACCTCTCTCTCGGTCTTAAAATCTGGTCTTTTTTTCATTGCCTTTAGTGCATAGAAATCTCGTGAATCTTTATGTTGGGCAAGAAACACGCTGCCAAATCCTCCTCTGCCAATTGTCACTATTCTCTCAAAATCATCAATCTTGAGCACATCGTTGGTGCAAGTTGGAATGGTGAATGGTAAACTTTGTATTACCGGGATTAGGCAGGCTTCCTTGGATGGTGCCGCAGTGTCACTTCCATGAGGGATGTCAGGCGCAGACAATCTGAAAAAAAGAGTTGAATAAAATATATTTCAATAAATTCAATCAACTATATATCTGATTAAATTTATTAACAACTATATATATGTGTTTGTGCTCATATAAATTTACATCATATAACTATATGAATAGCTCAGCTGATATCTTATTTCCCTTTGTAGATTTTATAGTAACAGAAGTTTACAAGAAATTGTGATTTAAAATTTGTCAACAGAAGTTCGAAAATTCATATATTAATTTGAAAACATTTATTTAATATATATTGATAGTACTGTAGTAAAGTATTATTTTATTAACATATAATTAATATTGTGATTTTTATGTATTTTATTACTCTGCGTAAAATTGTATCATTGCTTCTATTTTATTTTATCAAATTTAATTAGTGCTTGTGCCTTATATAAATTGCTGTGTCATCCTGAAGTTTGTTTTTCCTAGTTCTCTACTTTACAATCCTAATGATAGCCTAATTAGAGTATATAATTGTTTTATCTTTGAAAGTTTTCCAAATTAGAAGGGTCGTTCAATAAATATTTGGTCCTGACCAAAATATATTAATTATGAAACAGTTTTACATTTTTATTTTATTATTGTTTATCTTTGATCAAGAAACAATAAGCAGAATCTTTTGCTTAGCATAAACTCTTATTTTAATAAAACATTTTCGTCTAAATTCTCGAATTAAATATTTTTTCTTTTCCAGGTATTTATCTAACTAGCCGCTACGAAACTATAGTTCATTTGATAAAAGTATTTGCATATGTACAGGATGAAAATTAAGCATATATGCATATTCAATTTGGGAAGAACAATGCAAACGATCCTGTTGATTGATAAATAATTAAATTTATACAAAAATATAATCATTAAGCATGAATGGTTATTTTCAAATAAACAAACTTATACTGTCCTTTCTACGATGGATAGATATTGGGGAACTTGGCTCATCAGTCGAGAACCCTCTCAGCGGTTTCTCCAAAGACAAATAACCAGACCGCTTTTTATAAAGATCTAATACTGTTATGGACGATTCTGCTTATATATGCGGCGCTGAAGAGTAGAATTTTTGTCATGGGTTTTAAGCAGGTTATGTACATAAGCTTTTAAAAGACAGAAGAATTAAATATATAGTTAAATGCCTTTTACATAAACCCTAATGACAAGGCCAGTTAGGTATAAATTAATTAAAAGGCAATTTTATGCCTAGCTGAAAATATTTATATGTAATTCTAAAAGTTTGTTTCATTTGAAAATAAAACATTCTTGCATAATGGTTTTATTTCTTGTGTGAATATGGAGTGTTATTGCTCATTAAACATAAGGTGATGCATTCTAGATTATATATTAAGGATATATCTGTAGTGCGCGCCAATCAGGTATAATGATATCTGTGTAATCTATGTCTAAAGTTATGTTTTATGGCATTCTTGCAATAGATTGAGAGTTCTATTTATTATTCTGCTAATTAATTTGTTTGATATATCGGGTCTTATAGTATTTATATATTTACATTGAACAAAATTAATAGTAAAAATAAACAATAAGCTAACTTTGTCAACAATAATCAGTGAAATAGAGATTTCCAGGTAACGAACATGTACCTTCACCATGTCTGCTGAATATATCACATCTTGGAATTTTAAACTTGGTGAGTAATTTTCTTCTCCTACCAAATTTTTAAGCTTTTGGTTCCATCTTTCAACCATGGTTAAATATATTTCAATATATATTTATTTATGATTTTAAATATTTCAAATATTTCTGGATTAATATCACTAGATACGCTATATGCTCGGGAGTAACAAAGTATTTTGATAAGTTCAATTTAAATAAGCCTTTAAATAATGCAATTGATATAATGTAATATCACAACTTTGAAATTGTTGTCTAATAGTTATTCTCATATTTTATATCATTAATTTAATCATTTTTGAATAGATAATTCGATTATTTTTATATAATTTCTTTAGTTCTAGTCACTGTTGGTCTTCCTTGATATGTATAGCATCTTAACATGAAATACTGCCTATTAAAAAAATCGATTTCATAATTCTCTTGAAATATAATATATTAAACCTTCATCATTATTATTATATAAATTACAATTGGTGTTAGAGAAGAAGAGAGAGAGAGAGAGACTTTTTATATATAAATAAATTATTATTATCATTGTAATTTACATCAATAAATGTCAACAAAACACGAGTTTATAATAAAAAACTATTCAGAATATAGGTTAGAGATTTGTGTTCTTTCTAATTAAGATTAGGGAAATTAACGATTCCTTTAATTTGGAAAAAATTTAAATTAAAGTAACCAATATTTACTTTCCAAGATATATATGGAACAACACTTCCACTTTGGACCAAATTTCTATAATCCACTATTAGTAAAAATCACGGAAATTTCAAAGCCCTCAGCAGAAATTCCAATAATGTAGGATTTAATATTTGTCTATATATGAATATAATATAAAGACAGACTTTACACATGCGCCGTAACTTATGTTTTAGATAATCCACTAATGCAGTTTATATTTGGGAATATTCGAAAACTAGTAGACTAAATAAAGAATTTCATATGAACTTAAACCAATTTGTAAAAATGTAAATACGTTTTTAAGGTCTTTTAGTACAACACCCAAACCCACACGCAAAACAAAACACAACTCTGAATACTATTTGTGAACATATATTAATAAAATACATTTATAATATTTTTAAAAATCAACAACCAATCCAGAGCCAGGTCTTTTCAACTATTTTTTATTTATCTTGCTTTCGGGGCAATATGCCCTTCAACTACCTGTATAGTTTGCTGGAAGTCATACTCTAAGTCTCCTGTTGAAAGGCATGTTGGCCTCAAAGCTAAATCGCGAAATGCGTGGTGTCGCTGGAGACCCACTGGCGATTCTCCACCAAACTCTGCAACGCTGGAAGAGGCGCCATATTCATTGTACATAGTGTATATAATCCATATTATCTTTTTTTTTCCAAAAAGTGCAGACTGTGCACTTTGCATGTATTGACAAGATGTCAATAAAATTATTTTAATTGTCAAATCTAAAGAAATAAAAAATAGTTTAAAAAACCCTGACCCTGGATTGCTTGTTGATTCTGTTAAATTGTAAAGGCAGGGATAAATATGTACATTAAAGATACAAAAAGAAAGGAAATAATCTTTATTTATTCTTGTTTAGGAACATTGTTATATTTATATTTGAGGAAAAAACTTTTTTATTAATTCTCCTTCCAACAGATTCGATTTGTTATATCAAATAATTAAAAACAAAACTTGAGTATAAAAGAATAGCAACTTACTCTGTTCCATCTTCAATACAGGATGTTTGTACCGCAACTGAGATTGCCAGGCCATCCCTGTAAACATAGGTTTGTTGATCAGAATATTTGATGTTTTATTTGAAGTTGAGCGCATAATTTATTAATACCGGAAATATTAAATTCATATCTGTATATATACTGTGATATTTCATTATAACAGACTTCGTTATAACAGAAACTTGGTTATAAAATTATAATTTTGAAATTCCCTTTGTTTTACTGTGGTTATGACAATAAAAGGTTTATCACAGCAGAATATCTTGGTCACGGTAATGAGGTTTAACTTTGAATATTTTATAAATATTTAGAATTTTCATATTATGGAAAATGTAAAGATAGAACCGAATATTTTCTCTTCCAGCATATATATCTAGATAAAATGAATGTATTCATTTAAACACGAATGTTTATTTTTACACATCAATCAAACTTCTACTGTCCTTACTGCGATGAAAAATTAATGGGAGAGCGTTGCTCTTTAGTGGTGAACACCTCCAGCGTTTTCGCCAATTTAATCCACCAGCCCGCTTCTTAGAGCTTTAATACTGTATCGCTTATATATGCTGCAACGAAGGGTGGAATCTTAAAAATTATTTTCAAGCAACCTATGGACATAGGTTACTGTCAGGAATAAAAAATATACCAAAGCGTAGTAATATAAATTCTATATTCAAATAAGTCTGTCATTAATATATATTTAAATAACTTAAATCAAACCTAATTATTCCATTTTAAAAAAGATTAATTATTTCAAATAATTATTGTAATATCTTTTATCGAAACTTTAGGCTTTTACTGCAAACAATTTATTTATCAAAATAAAACTTTTGGCTTTTTCTAGTCTTGAAAAACAGTCAAAGAGCCTTCTTCTTTGGTTGGAAAGGCCACCCAGGTTTTGAATTTAATAAAATATATGCATTTATAGTGTGTCTGTGGTGTGATATTGTCAAAATAACAATCTACAGTAGGGTGAATTCTCCCAGAGGTTTCAGCAAGTTAATATACAAGACTTCTGTAATAATGCATTGAACTATTATTCTTTAACATTGCTCACTCAATAGAACTTTTATTTACAATAATCACACAAAATATTCCATCAGAATACCTGGTATATAAGTTGAATAGTCAATACAAGATTACATCAGAAACTGGCGAAATATTGTAAGGATTCCCCACTCATCAGCTAGGTCCCGCCAATGTGCCAAATTTTGATTAATATTCGTGAAAAAAAATTAGTGGCAAATATATAATCAAAATATTTTCCTAACAATCAAGACAAACAATTAATATATAATTTTACAAATAATTTCAAAAATATATTCTATTGTTTGAATAAATGATCGATTTTAAATAGTTTTATCTCTCTCTCGAAATATTTTGATTTAGGTAAACATTTTAAAAATGAAGTTTTTGCGTGAATCGTTTTTATTAATATTCTTGTTCACATCTGTTTTAATTCTTAAAATATTATACTTAGGAGGAGAGAATAATGCAGATGTGTAGATACATTTTCAAAATTAAATACCTAAGGTTTTGAGACTTAGAATTTTAAATCTTTTAGATAGTGGAGATTTCCGTTATTTGAACGCAAAATAAAACATATTAAACACTTTTTAAACTTTATGTGAAGTATTACAACGAGAGAAACTAGGTCATTTAGGAAGGAATATGAATGAATAATGAAATAAAGGTTCATTTTGTAGGACTTCAGATTCTAGGATAATGAAATCACTTAACGAACCAGTACCTTTAACTGCTGCTGACATCAAGCCAGAATAGTTCTGCGTGACGTTGACTAAACAACCACTCCAACATCTGTCAACATTTTAAAAAGAACAAGATTTGGTTCAATATTCAGAATACTTATTTCATAAAATAAAAAAAAATGCTTTCATTCATGACTTTATATTAGTGATGAGAGTGTAAAATATATCAGTCTGACAAAAGTGGCCGCTTCTAATTCCAGTTTGGTTTTATGTTAAGATTCTCACATTCTCTATCCCTAGTTGTTTTATTCTTGTATTACGGGTGTAAATAAATCTGTAGTTTGATGTATAATATATAGAATATCATTATTAATATGATTATATCTGATTTCTCTGTTGTTATTTGTGTTGTGGTTCCTTGTTGTTGTCGTGTCCAATGAAGAGCCTCAGATGTCCCCATGCATCTCTATCACAACAGTCGCAATGTCCACTACCTTGGGTGTGTAAAATTTGTGGCTCCTTTTTAAGTTGGAAAGGCGGGACTTGAAAAAATACCAACACTTTCATCCATTAAAGAAATATTCTGACACATACCTCTCAGTCATAATTCCTACTCTTCTATTCCTTTTGAACTTTCTAAGAAATTTTCTCAGTGCGTTTGGTGGCTTTGGAGGTCTCGAATCTTGAGTGGAAGGATTATTTCTCCTCGAGAAAGAACGCCCCATGTTGACTATTGACTGACCTTATAAACCTTTCACTTAGTAACCTTTGTAGCATCCTTTGTAGTAACCTTTTAAAACATCTCCCAAATTGTAAACTTGTATTGTAATTTGAATTTATAATTTCCTCTGCAAAATATTCTTTGTCCTTTGATATAAGAGAGGCAGTTAATAAATGATGAATTATTTATATATAAATCAATCCTTGAAATATTCCAATATGATCTGACCATTTATTTGTTGAGGAACAATCAAAAACAATTTCAATGAAGAATTTGGAAGTCTCCTTAACTCTTATCTGATATGTACAGAATTTCGAACATAGATATTTCCGTCTCATATTGATCATTTAAGGCTTATATTTTTCTATCTGGTTGAGACCAAGCTTAACTCGGAACAACTAACAAAAAGGAAATTCATAAATAAAAAAACCCAGAGGTTTCTAGAATTGAGTTTCTTTTATCTTTATTAGCGTATTCAAGAGAATAAGAGAACTCATCTCTTGAAACCTGTGGCTTCTGTTTGATTAATATCTAGAAGATTTAAATCAACTGATATTGAAATTAATAAATGCAATTATTTCGAAAATAGAGCAATCCATAAAAAATCTTTAATCAAAAAGGCATATATTGGATCCTTTATAAACCTTGATATAGGTTGGCGTTCAGCCAACTGAAATATTGGTAAAATAAATTATATTTTGATCCAATATATGCCTTTTTAATTAAATGCAATTATATATAAAAAAATAAACGGTCTCATAGTATAATCATACTAGTATATGACTTACCAAGCTAGAGAACATTGAGACTTCTGTGATAGAGATGCATGGGGACATCGAGGCTCTTCATTGAACACGATAACAACAGCAACAGAAATTTTACATGGACCCAGAACAGAATCTTTACACACCCAAGATAGAGGACATTGAGACTGCTGTGATAGAGATGTATGGGGACATCCGAGGCTCTTCATTGGACACAACAACAACAACAGAAAATTGACATAGACCAAGAAAAGCAACTTTACACACCCAAGATAGAGGACATTGTGACTGCTGTGATAGAGATGTATGGGGACATCTGAGACTTTTCATTGGACACGACAACAACCATAAAAAATTCATCATTAACATCCCTATTATCATCATTATAATGTCTAACCTAAAAGATCATCATCATTATGATCCAAATGAAGGTTATCATCTTGAAGTGGTTAAAATGGTAAAACGAAGTGTCAAAAGAAAACGGAATATTTCCAGAGACAAGGCCTATTTAGATGAAGTTATCACCCTATAGAATTATTATATGAAAATATGGTCGAAATTGTAAGAGCCGTTATTTAATAGCCTACCCTTCATCCATCCGCGTATAAAACTATGAATATCCCTGATAATTATGTATATTTCTGTCTCAATTCCACTAATTTTTGATCGTTAAGAAGTGCTTGTTCTTAACTGCTTGTACATAAGTTTATGTTAAGCCTTTCCTTTCTTTTTTTCTGATTATTTGATACACTGTAAATAAAATTGTTGATTATTGGAACTATTACTGATATTCATGTGTGTACTCTACATTTCGGCTCGGAGAATCTGTATTAGACTTTTTTTCTTATTTCTAGTTAATGTGGGACAAGCCATGATAATCATGGTAGGTGGAAGTTGTCGACTGCTTTTACTGTAAGTACACCACATGTCTACATATGTGAAAAGCAGTTGGACTTTGCACTTACATATACGAGGTGTGTTCAAAAAGTATCGCGACTTTTGAATTTTCGCGGGTTATGTATATTCGAATTTCAAATTTTGGAGTATATCGTGTAAAAATAAGTAAATTTAGATTCTTCTCTCAATTTGAAAAAAAAAATGGTTATTCTACTAGTTATGATATTTCATAAGCTACTTATATGTGTAGCACTTTTCACATTTCCTCTATAATTTACTAGTATAAATAAAACATGGTGTGTGTATACGAGGTGTGTTCAAAAAGTATCGCGAATTTTGAATTTTCGCGGGTTACCTATATTCGAATTTCGATCTTTTTGTGGCTTTATGTTGGTACTCATGTCTCTCACTTATGCCGACAAGCTCGGCCATTTTGAATGTTCACTTAATTGTTGACAGCTGCTTTGCTTGCAGGTGTTTTGGATCGTCTTAGATTTTTACCTATTAAAAAAAATGGATCAAAGAACCTGTATCAAATGTTGTGTGAAAAACGAAATTAAGTGCGCGGATGCATTCCGAATGTTGACTGTGGCATACAGAGAAGCTACCTTGGACCGAAGCAACGTTTATCGGTGGTACAGAATGTTCTCAGAAGGCCGAGAAGAGGTGAACGACGAAGAGCGTGCCGGACGCCCGAGCACTTCAACAACGGACGAAAAAATTAATGAAGTGGAGAAAATGATATTGGCCAATCGTCGAATCACCGTTAGAGAAGTTTCTGAGGACCTAAACATATCGATTGGCTCGTGCCATTCGATTTTTATCAATGATTTGGGCATGAGACGGGTCGCCGCGAAATTCGTACCAAAATTGCTCAATTGCGACCAAAAACAGCATCGCATGAACATTGCTAATGAGATGTCGGACTCTGTCCGCGACGACCCAAATTTGCTCCAGAGGGTCATAACTGGTGACGAAGCGTGGGTTTATGGTTATATATATATATATATGACGTGGAAACCAAATCTCAATCATCTCAATGGAAGCTGCCGCACGAACCAAGACCGAAAAAAGCGCGCAAGTTCGGTCGAATGTGAAAGTTTTTCTGACAGTTTCTCACACATCGTTGCTTGCGCGCGACTTTTTGGGCAAAAACAACACACTAATGATGCCGCAGCCACCGTATTCCCCAGATCTGGCCCCCTGTGACTTTTTCTTGTTCCCTAAACTGAAGAGGCCCATGAAAGGACGACGTTACGCTACGCTTGACGAGATAAAGACGGCATCGAATGAGGAGCTGAACAAGATTTTTAAAAATGATTTTTTGAAGTGCTTCGAAGATTGGAAAAACCGTTGGCACAAGTGTATAATATCTCATGGGGATTACTTTGAAGGGGACAAAATAGGTATTCATGAATAAATAAATAATTTTTGAAAAAACACAAAAGTCGCGATACTTTTTGAACACACCTCGTATGTCAGAGCCCCGTTTGGTTACTTGCACTCGCTGGTGGGGTTGGACTTTTGCAAGAATCGGTGGTACGAACCCGGGTCGTAGCGGTCGAAAACCAACGGTTTAGACCATCCTTCCACCGACCCCCTTATTATTTTATTATTATTACAATTAGTATTAGACTAAAAGGTCTTAATAAAGCCTTCTTTGTTGTTGTTGTTTAAAACCAGGGAATTGTTCGCTTTATAAACGGACCTGTTCATACTGTCTCCTCTGTTAGAATTGAAATCAGGTCAAGAGATAAAAACAGTAGAGGGGGGGGGGGGGGGGAAGAGAAAAAGAATACATTTTTTAAAACATTTAATGACCAGCCAAGCCAATGTCAGGAGAAAAAACAAAACAAAACACTATTCTAAGTGCTAGCCTGGCACTTGATTAATAGTAATGAAAAACGAGAGAAGAGAGAGAGAGAGAGAGAGGGGGGGGGGGGGGGGGGAGGGTAAGCCATATCTATAACAATTTCAAAAAGAAAATTTTATATTATCATCATTATATTATTACAATTTTCACACAACGTTATAAATTATTAATACAGTAGAACTTGAATAATACGAAAATATTTAATTTGAAAATGTCTTTAATTTGAATATTTATCTTGGTCCCTAGAATATTTTATAAATAGAATTTCTATTTTTAATTCGAATTTTTGGATAATTCGAAATTTTATTTGGTCCCTTGGGCTTCGAATTATCCAAAAGTTCAACTGTATTATTTATCTCTAGGTTCAAGAGAACATCTTCATACTTTAATATATATAAATCGAAGTTTAATATATAATATTCATAACAGACAAACAATGTTTTATTTAGAGAATGTAGAATTTATATAACCCTCTACCCCCGAGTAATTAAATTATTAATAATACACCAATACCTCGCTTTGCGTCGTTTCGTTTTGCGTTTTTTTCGAAGTTGCGTCGCTGCTTAATTTTTACTGATTTTCACTGTGCGTCGTTAGATTTTCGTAGTTGCGTCGTTTTGGATTCGAGTCTTTAATTTTTTTTCCTAAAATATGGCAACTCCTTTGTTTTTGATTGCGCCTACCCATATTTTCACTTTGCGTCGTTTCAATTTGCGTCGTGTTTTTTTTTTGGAACGTAACCCCGACGCAAAGCGAGGTATGGGTGTATATACAATATTAATTAAACACTTAAAATCAGGTATTCATATATATTATACCGCGTTTTGATGCTTTCATTTGTATATTACACATGTATATACACATTTACTCCATGAAGTCTGTTCCTCATGTCAAAGGTGGCCATTTCTTTTGGAGCTAAGTCGGCCTGCCACAGAGTAGTGTTCCCAGTCTTGATGACAAAGGCAGACGCATTTTACTTCACCGAGTGTGGAGATAAGAAAGAAGAAGATATGTATTAGCTCTTGCATTATTGATGCATGGCCATTTATCTGACATATGATTTAAGATTACATCACTTGTGCACAAATAATAACTAATAATTATATGCTAATCAACCTCATCAATTCAACACCCAAATGGATAATGTTACTCGTTGAGAGAATTTAGACTCATTTACAAAACTTAAGGAAGTGGAAATTCTATTATGTTGCTGTTTATCTATTTTTTTTTAAGAAGAGGAAGAAGACGTAGGCATTTTTTATCACATGGTTATCTCATGTGTTTCCAATAAAGGTCAATGCGTATCAAATATCTTTTGGGGTGAATGTCTGAATACTGGATTACATATGCTATATGAAAGTTATAACTTCCTTATGTTTTGTCGAGGTGTGAGTGTAACTAGGTTCTGTATATTATACTTGAATTAAATAAAGAAGGTAATTTGGTTGGGATTAAATACCCATTTGAATTATTGCATTTGTTGAATTATAGTCATTTTGAAGAGATCATACTTTATATTTGTCGAAAAGATCAATCCATTGATACATTGAACCGTTATAGATTACATATTTCAAAGTTGAATGATGTCTTCTGAAGGTCAACAAGAACTTCTCGTTCTATCGATGCGAGTCAATGGTCAAATACAACTAATAATATATGTGGAAGAGATAACATGCTTGATATTAATAAACTATGATTACTATTTTCTACACATATGTTTATTTTTGAATAATTCACGCGCGTTAGAACATTTTGCAAATTGTAAAAAATATCATTTTTAAATTTAGATGAAGTCTTTTTGGGTGGATATTAGTATAAAAAATAAAGAGATACCTTTCACAACAACAGATTATAATTTTGAATATATGTGGGAAGTAGGACACGCTAGTAGGATTAGATTAAAATTTTTGTTTTTGTGCCATTAATTCTCCAAATAATGAGTGAAATCTAAGAGAAAAAAACAGTTACGCAGAATGGGTGAGTTTATAAAACGTTTATTGATTGCAAATAATGAAATTATCGTTATTTTGTTGGATTGAAGTAAGCAGCATTTATTTTGGGCAGGCTGTCTCTGCGACTTCTATAAACACACAATAAAAAAATTGAGAATATGTGTGAATGAGCAATTCAAAGAAAATCAACTTTCATTAGTTAATGATCTTGGAATGATTCTGATATCTTGCTCAACAAAGCGACCACCTCTTTACAGATGATCTTTGCCTGATTCAAAGGTAAAATGAAAAATCGACAATCTGTATACAGATTATCTTTGAGTGATTCAAATGTCAAATGTGATAAAACGACCACCTCATTACAGATTATCTATTATCATTCAAATGGGAATTACAACTTAGAAATAACTTGATAGAATATGAAATAGGTGCATATAAAATATAAATTTTCTTGTTCAACCATCTCTAAAGACAGATGATCTTCCTATAATTCAAATATAAAATATAATACTGCAATCATATCAAAGCATCTGAATATGGTGTAAGTTAAATATAATTTTCTTTAGTAAACCATCTCTGAACACATGTTTTTCGTAAATTTTTATGAAAATCCATTTGGCAATCACCTAATAGCTGATGATCTTGGCCTTTTCTCAAGATAAAGAGCCACAAGCTGAAACTCACAGCAAAGGATTAAGCATGATTCAAATTCAAGGCATCACAGCGCAACCATCGATAGCAGATGATCTTGCCGTGATTCAAATTTAAAGCGCACAAAGGGACCACCCCATAACAGATGATTGTGGCGAGATTGAAATGTATAGCGATAGTTAGTGGACCGCTCATAAAAGCTCAACTTCATTGAAAATTTTATTTTAACAAATTCATATATTCATTCACTTATATATAATTCAGACTTCTATAATTGTATCAGTTCAATGAGTTGACAAGCATCCTTATCATTTGAAAAAACATCTAAATTATGTTAATCAGTTCAATAATTATTTACCAGTATTTAGATAACTTCTCTAAAATATTTACTCAAGTTCTCCAATTAACTTGTGAGAGCGATTTCATTTTTATAAATGTGTTTAGAAAGATGTGTTTGTGTGATACACATCTCTCACTAGAGTGTAGTGAAACAAGAAACTGTCCTAAAAATCAAACTTGGAATCTAAATGGAAGAAATAAAAAAGAGCGCTTTCACTTTAGCTCACTAGAATGAGATTTGTAGTCAGTTCCATAGCCTTGGAGCTGATTCTGGTTGCCTTATATATGGCTATCTCCAAGGCCCTATAGATCCAGTAGCCTAGTCCATGTGGTAAATGGTTTAGGCTTAATTGGACCATTTAAAGAGTGATGATCCACAACACACTTTTGACCATATCTTCGCCATTCCTAGAGTGTACACCACAGTGAGGAGGATAGTGGTGGAAAGCTGAGCCTCCATCTAAATTGGGGAACGGTTTAATCTCTTAGAAGGACTCAGCAGACCACGGATGGGATAGGCGAGAAGGGTGATAATTCATCCCTCCCCTGGAGGGGCTCCCACCTTAACGCACCCTCCAGAGTGGAGACCTCTCCCAGGACATAACACAACTACAAGGAGATCTCTCCAAAAAATGGAGTTCCCACAAAGGTTCTATCCTTCATGTCTCCCCCTGCCTCTATACCATGCAATGAGATAGGGATTCCAATGTTGCCCATTGATAGAATATTTTCCAGAACAGGCTCTCAAAGCCTAGCCATATTTGAAACGTTAGCCTCACATTACTCCAGTACAGAGCGACTGGCATTATTTTCTTGCCCTCAACTCGGGAAACAGAGGTCTGGCATGACCCATTTCTCCTTTTCCTCTGAAACTCGGCCTTTTTCGAATAAGAAAAATAAAATCCCTAATAATTCAAATAGTTTTAGGTCATTTCAAATCGTTGGGTTGGGGTTTAAAATTGCGGACAACGCCGCCAAATCCTTACAAGAGACCAAGAAAGGGATGGCGAGAATAACCTTAACGCACCCTCCAGAGTGGAGACCTCTCCCGGGGCAACACAACAACTTGGAGAAACTCCAAAATAAGGAGCACTCCCTAATGAACCATCCCAGCCGTGTCCTCCTGCCTTCCTTCCTGGCCACAAGATAGGGTTCCAACCATTAGACATTGATAGCCATTTGAAGTGACCAATGGGCACTCAAAACATGGTCATATTATCGCAACTATCCAGATATCAAAATGCAACTGCTCAGTTCATTGGGCATACTTATTCCTTTCCCTCAACACGGGAAGCAGAGATCTGATTCGATCTCTGTGACAGTCAGGGTCTGACACTCACTGCCAGAGTCACCAGTGATAACCATTCTATTCTGTTCATATCGAGCAGAATCGTGTTTATTAATGGCGATTAAACATTCAGCCAATATATATTGATTAAAAAGACAATAAATATTCAAATAAAAATCGAATTTTGATATCAATCAATCCAATGCTGAAAAGATTAATAAAATATTTACAGAGATGAAGATGGTCTTGATCTTCGAGGACCTGGACCAAAAGAAATAATTACAACGTTGATAATCATCGTCAAAAGCTATTCGATAATTATATCAAATATATAGATTGGGCGCACCAGTCAATCTATTAAGTATATTCTAAGCTATACTATTTTACACAGAAAGTATAATAATTCAGATTTTTAATACACTTTCCAAAACATTTATGATTAAAAACTGTCTTTGAAAAACTATATTGCGTAAAAAATAAATAATTATATGACAAATGTAATAACATGCTTCAAAATTGTATAACGTTTAGCTAGTCCTAAAAGGAAAATATGTTTTCTTTATTTTATAGAATCTTCAGATAATATAATTATTTAATCATTTTACAGGTCAAGTTGAGAAAGACAATAAAGTATAAAATATACCCACTTATTTTTACCCACGCTGACGAGCGCCAAAAGCGCGAAACGCGTTCGTGGATGGCTTTTCTTGATTTATCAAGAAATTGGGTTGGCCAAATATCAGGGAACAGACTAAATCAATGTTTAGTTGATTTCTGTTCCACCAGATGGCGCTCTGCCTTCTGTAAAGCACATGTGCTCCTGGTCAGGATATGCTCTTTTTAATACTTATTTTAATTTCAAATAAAGCAATAAAATATAATATTTTTAATGGATTACCTCAAGGATATTAGCATCAGTAAGTTTATCCTTTTGTTATAAAGCGAAAGAGGCACCTAACTCTTTAAATGTTATCACCCTAGCAAAATAATTACTCCTAATGATAAAGAATGAGCCACAAAACTAATTTAGGCAAATTCAGACAAAAAGCCGACCTGTATACCAGCATACCCTATACTGACGAGTTATCAAAATATTGTACATTTGATATGTAGGAAGGATGGTGTTAATGTATAAAATAATATACTCTCATATATGGTCAGATAAGGAATATAAAATTTTAAATTTAATATAAAGGTAAATTCAGAAAAATATTTTCTTACTGACCACTCTTACAACTCTGAAAACTGAAAATTTATTAACTTGCATTGTTAGCTGTATTCAGCAAGTCTATAAATTTCAGACTTCTGTTAATGGTCTGGAAGTATATTAAAATCAATCAAATATTGATCACATTATTGAATGGACATTTTGATAATATATATTTAAATATTGTTTGTAAGTGTTGGAAATCATAATAACTAATTGAAATATTAAAAGAATCCTTACCACTATTTGCAGTGGAAGAGAAGTCGTAGGATCTCGACATATGAAAACAAACAAAAACATGAGGTTTAGGCGTTTGTTTCAAAAGAGATCAAGCAAAAAATGGTTTTCACTTTCGTGCTCTCAAACAATATAACTTTTCGGAATGAATGGTGGTGGGATATTGCGAGAAAGAACTGCATTAAAATATAAATGCCGGTAAAATGGGTGTATTTTGATATCGCCCCATCCATTTTCCGGATGGCTTCCAAGCCTTGATTCTGGGTCTCTGGTCAAAAGGCCTCGTAGGACTGACATGGCTGGAAATGATAGGTCATTTGGAATGTCAATCGGCTTGTTCTTAATGGCCTCAACAATGTAGTCTTGATTGTCTCTCTCCGAATTTGATGGTTTAAATGCTGAATGGCCAACTAACATTTTATAGAGAGTTGCTCCCAAGGACCACCAATCTACACTGAAGCCATAGGGCTTATTACTGACTATTTCTGGGGCCATGTATGCCAGGGTTCCACAACATCTACTGGTCTTTTGACCTGGTTTGATGTTTAATTTGCACAAGCCATAGTCGATCAGTTTAATATGGCCATCAAAATTAATTAAGATGTTTTCAAGCTTCACATCTCGGTGAATGATGTTATGAGAATGCAAACAGTGCAATGTCAGGGCTGTTTCTGCGGTGCAGAATCTGGCTTGGGTCTCTGAAAATGTTTTCCATTAATTCAGGTAATGGAGTAAATTAAACCCTTTCACCAGATCCATCACTAAAATGTCTTCCTCTGGGGTTTCAAAAGAAGTCACTAATCCCATTAAGAAGGGAAAGCCTTTGGAAATTTTCGGAACTTCTCTTTCTGTTTTGAAATCTGTTCTTTTCTTCATAGCCTCCAATGCATAATATTGCTCGGATTCTTTATGCTGGGCTAGAAATACGTGACTGAATCCTCCCTTGCCAATTGTCAGTATTCTTTCAAAGTCCTCAATTTTGAGGACACTATTAGTGCAAGTAGGAATAGTAAATGGCAATGTTCTCAATACCGCAGTTTGGCATGGTTCCTCCTCCTCAGTAATATCTTCTATTTGTAGAGGAAGTTCTGGAGCAGGCAACCTGAAAAAAGGGTCATGTTGAATAGGCATTTATAAAATGATTTCATTCATTAACAAATATTTTGAAGATCCATAAGAGTTTGGAAAACTAAATCTACTAATCATATAATAAATATAATTGAAAAGCGCATTTATAAACAACAACACAACAACAAAAGTCTTTTATTGGGTACCTATGCCCTACACAGGATTCGCCCAGGTACATAATTTCTTAGTGAAGATTATTAATTATTTACAGGTGACATCATTCATTTACACATCGATTTACATAGAACTCTCCTTTTTCTATGTTTGTTCTCTTGCGCAGCCCTGTAAAAAAAGCGCATATATATAGTATATTTTAAACTGTATAATAATGACACTTTTAGCATATTTCACATATCTTCCAATTAGTTAGAGCCAATACTTTATAAGATCATACCCTCCTATTTAATTGTACACTATTACTATTTGCTACCACGCCTATGTTTTGTATATATGCTATATCTTTATTAATATAACCTGTACACCCTTATTTGTATTTAAACTCAAAATGATGACGTCAAAATAAACAGAAAAAGAGTGGTCAGCTTGGGGCAGCTGCGGACAGAGGGGAGGAAAGAGCCGACGCCCAGATGCCCTCCCCCCTCCAGGTCCTCTCTGTCTCTCTCTCCATGTTTCGTTGTTAGTAATCCAGGTTTGTGTTATGGCATCTACCTCTGTCCCGTGGGGTGTTTCCGATTACTCTCGGTGCTATCATCTAGCCCTGCCTCTGCTTCTTGTTGTTCGTGTGTGGAAATAACATAAACACTCGCCTCACGTACACGACTGACAGTTTATCCATACGTCGACAGGATTATTTGCAACAATATTACATAAATACATATATATGTTATTATATATAGGTCATAATATATGCCCTTCCAGGATTAATAAAACAAACCTACAGCCAACGAGAGAGAGATGGGCAGCTAAAGCGAGACACTTTAGACATCACGACATTACAAAAAGGGGGAAAAAGGGGCCCGCCCGTGGACACCTGGGGACTATTTTGAGATAGTCGGCCGGGGGCTGGTGGCCACACAAGACGTGCATTTCCGCGGTGGCAGCCCGCTAGCGCTCCCTCTCTCCCTCGGTTTGCTGGGTTCCATCTTCCAAACTTGTTGTTTCCTTATTTCTCACTCACCACATTATTATCACTATAGTGCCACATCGAAAGTCGACAGGACCATATTACAGAAGAGTCGACAGGATAAGACCTGGCCGGGAAACAAATCCCTCATATACCAGAGTATATGAAGAAACAAGAAGCCAAGCCACGTTGATCGGCCAAACCCAACTCAACTGTAACCACTCCTCTTCGAGCCCTCAACCCCTTCTTCGCCAACCTTTGAACCGTGATCCCGAAGAAGTATTCACCTACGACGGAGATGGAGCTGCCACACACTTCTCCCAGCACTAGATCTACCCAAAAACGACCACCGTGCCAGGGCAGGACACCTTCCACCATCATGGACAAGACTCCGCCATATCCCTGCCGCTACTGTGATGTACAACAAAGGTACGCACAGTGTCACAGACAGAACCCTCCCGAAGCTCAATGAACTTACCTGCGCCCTAAACCAACATAACTCGTGAGTGTAATTGTTTTAACTCCTACCATTCATTCTTTAAATAAGTCATTCCTTGTAAATTGTCCCAATATTTCCATAATTAGCTCAATATATGTGAATATGTAAAAATATTTAATATTTCCATTTATCTCTCCACCCCTATTAACAGTTATCTTATTATCCATATTATATCTAGCTATGTGAAACTCATTTAATTAGTTACCTTACCAGTAGAATTTAACAATCGTCATTTTAATTAAATAATTTCCATTTTAACGTAACTTAAAAAAAAAAAAAAAAGATGGAATTCTACCTATTAATACTTTACGATTTTTACTATTAACAATATTTTTTTCATAATCAATTTATCTATAAAAATATGCCTCCAGCACCTAAACTTTTGTATACCTATTTATATATGACCTCTCCTACTTGTAAACACGGCTCACGAAAAATAATTCCTTTCCCTAAACGACTCAAAATTCACCCTGTAATTCAGGCGTCGAAGAATTCCAACCGCCACGTGAGTCTTGCTTACAACCAACCCTTGGTGACTCTTATCTATCTTTCCCTTAATGTCCCATTCATTCTTACAACTTTGTCAACCTTATACCAGCTCAGGACCTTTTATAGAATTATTGATTAATCAATTATCGATACATTATTGAAAACAATATTGTCATTTCAAAATCCTAATCTTCGCCCTTCATTTATGATAATATATTTCGTAGTTCATCTCTAGCATAACCACCGACCCACACCATCAAGCCAATGGTGTGTTCGTCACAGGATGCAGATTGACTAACTGCTAGATATTTATCAACTCCTTTTTGTTCGCACTTGAACAATCTGCATCGAGCGACACAGTTCGCTCCTTCTTCTTGCGCCACACGTTCGCCACACGGACCCTGTCTTCAAATCTATGTTTGTCCCTTGTTCAAACCAGCACGATATAGCCTACCTCCGATATTTCCCACGGAGGTACGTTAAACATCGTCGCTGATTTTGTCCGGTCCATCATCATTTCGCGCAGACATGGGTCTTACTTTCAACCCACCGCGAAATCATCGCCTTGCACAAGCTCCCACGACGGTTCAAACACCTCGTGTCCGAGCAGCTTGTCACTTGTAACGGACAACGCAGTCCTCGTCCCAATTTTCGGCACAGTGCGCGCATACTTTCCGCAAATTAAATATAAGTCCATCCGACTTCCTCACCTACACACGGGACTTTTCCCCTCGGACTCGCTACACAAGTAGCTGCATAGATAAGTTAGATTGGCCCAGGGCAAGTTTCCCCTCGCTCTGTTCGCCGAGGTTCTAACATTGTATGTAGTTTTATATTTACCTCAGTCCTGAGCTCACGCAATTTCCAGCCTCAACCTCATTTCTCATACTCTACACCTATAGCATAGAAAGCCCATGACAAGTTTCCCCTTGCCATGGCCTGAAAAAATACCTTAAAGTGTAGAGTTCCCCAGTCTTAATGATATTCAGAATGCCATCATATGTATGTGACTCTTCTTCCCCTTGTTCACACTCCTCAATAACATTTCCCTTATAGTACATTAGATTTTGTTGTATATAGCTTTTATAACCTTGATATTTTCAAAGATTTCCTTAAATGTCCAACTCTCCGGTGTTGTAAAACTGCTTGTAAATAATACTTACTTGTGTACTATACAATATTTTATTTACATAAAACTATGTCACCATTACCTTAACTAATTTCTACTGTAAAATTATTTTCTCTATTCCTGGCTTCACCAGCTTTAAGTATACTCAAACCATGTTCAGCCTTCTTCAACGGGGGCCATATGTCATAATATATGCCCTTCCAGGATTAATAAAACAAACCTACAGCCAACGAGAGAGAGATGGGCAGCTAAAGCGAGACACTTTAGACATCACGACATTACAAAAAGGGGGAAAAAGGGGCCCGCCCGTGGACACCTGGGGACTATTTTGAGATAGTCGGCCGGGGGCTGGTGGCCACACAAGACGTGCATTTCCGCGGTGCCATCCCGCTAGCGCTCCCTCTCTCCCTCGGTTTGCTGGGTTCCATCTTCCAAACTTGTTGTTTCCTTATTTCTCACTCACCACATTATTATCACTATAGTGCCACATCGAAAGTCGACAGGACCATATTACATATACATATTATAATATATATATATATATGTTTATTAGAGTTTACAAATTAATTTGTGATGATCATTTAGAGTTTTTAGAGACTCATAAACCCTTCGAAAAAGTGTATAGATGTTTCAATATGACACTCTCTCTGTCACCCTTTTTAATATATAATTTTAAATTATAATTTTAATAATCTCCATTTGTCCTTTTTAATGATATTAATATCTGTTTTATCGAGATCAATATAAAATATTCTCTCCAGATAACTAAAATGGAGGCACTAATGTAAAAGTGTTTTTGAGACCCTGACTATCCAGATTTACCTTTTTTATTATTCAAATGTGAACATTATATATATTATAATATACGTATATGAGAATGAATTATGTACATATAGAACTGAAACTTGTGCATGCTAAAATTAAAGAATAAATTGCGCCAAAATATGGATTCATATAAATTAGATAAAGTGCACAATATGCACGCGGAATAACAATAAAATATTAGATCGCCAGGAATTAAGGGAGAAATAGTGTTAATAAACAAAATAGAGGAGAGCATGTAGTATATATGGACCACAAAACATCATAGAATTATATAGAGATCTTCTATAGAGATAGAAAATCTAAAAGGGAAAGAGATTTTTCAGAGGCTTTTTTAATTAAAAATGGGAAATTGAACAATAAACAAGTCGGAGAACATTTTTCAACAATGAGCCTTATTACTAATTTATTCAGAAATAGAGATTCAATTTAAATTGCTGATAAATGATATGTATATGAATTATAAATTTATTAGAATATTTATAAATCATAATTTCTTCATATATATAAAGTAGAATGTAAAACATTGAATTTATTATATATACTGTATATCTTACTTTAATTAATTTTTATGTTTCAACTGATGATTGATCGCTTTAAAAAAAGTAATTATGTAATTAAATTTATATAGTCTTCATGAATAATTCCAATCATGTGAATTATTTCAAATATCTTTATCGTGCAAATAGTTTTCAGAATAATTTTATCCATGTAAATAATATTTTTTTAAATGTGTTGAAGAATATATGGCCTTCCTAGTTCTTATGTTCTAATATTGTCAAGCTTTGTTGTGGACGGTATGTAGAAGATAGCTTCATGAGAGAGCGACAAAACTTTACTAATTGAACACTTTATGTTGTAGAATAGCCTCTGAAGTGCCAGGAAATAATTTATTAATATTTAGCGAATGGATCTACATTCAGGAGAAGAAACTTCAGCTAAAAGAATTCTTCTGACAACTGACGCAAGTCCTATGTATTGAATTCACCTCTTTTGTTAGGACTTATTTATTAAAGTGTAAATTTAGCTATATTCCTATGCGAATTGATGCGTAGTTATTGAACACTCTTGTATTCAAACAAGAGGGATGAAAAGCCTTGATAACAATATCATACTTTCGAAAATTTATAACGACACACGCTAAAGGAAATTTTTCTCAAAATCAGATATGCAACATGGTACTTCTTAATATTTATTGTTTCAAGCGATAGTCATTGATAAAATGTAATAGCATAACGACAAACTCTTAAGAGAAGGCGTTTATTTGAATTATTATTAAGTTGAAAACCCCAGTCTCGGATATTTTTCTTTAATCACTGGCCATAAGATAATTAGTATTTTTCAAGATAAATTGTACATTTAAGAGTATTAAGGTTTCTTATATTAGATAACAATTTTTTTCTCATTTAAGTGAACTATTCCATCTATCTTTTAATGACATTTTTATTCAATATTACTTTATGATATTTTGAAATATAATCAGTCTTTTTATACTATTAATTCACAACTATTTCTGAAGAGAAATTTGATAGTTTTGAAAATTTCTTTATTACATCGACCAAAAAGTACTAGTTTTCTTTTATTTTTTGTCATTCGAATTGGTGATGAGAGTCCAAAAATATCATCTGGCAAGAGTAACTTCCTCTCTATCTAGTTAAACAGCTTTTTTTTTAAGTGAATGCATAAATATTTTATAAAGAAAATAACTCGAGAGTTTGATCTGTTAATTGGCAATTGATCATTTATTGAAATTCACTGATTTCTATTGGATTTGTGTTTTTTTTAGGGGGGGGGGGGGGGGGGTGGGTGATGCGGCTTAACAAAAATACTAATGATCTCATCCATTTAGAACTTATGCTGACACATACCTCTCTGTAATTACTCCTACTCTTCTATTCCTTTTAAATTTTTTCAGGAATTTCCTCAGTGCATTTGGTGGCTTTGGAAGACTGAACACTTGGGTGTCATGATTACTTCTTCTCGAGAAGGTTCGCCCCATGTTTACTGATTACTGGATTTCACTTCACTTAGTAACCTTTGTAGCAATTCTAAACATTACCTAAATTTTCTATCAACCTATTTTATTCATCAAAAATCTTTATATTATACAATATATTCATGAGTCCATCAATCACCTATCGCCCATTTTATACTGGGATCATCATTGTAAATCTGAGATATCTTTGTCGAAAATCAGCCAATTTTATTGAATGAAAATGCTAAATAATGTCTTCTCACAATTTCTCATCAATATATTGTATAATGTCTCATTACATACTTATAATAATATCATTGATTCTCAGAACTATATTGATTATTTTGGCTTTATATTTCCTTAGGAATTTGACCGAGAAACGCTCGAAATTATTCCTAAATTGAAAATATTTTATATGATTTCACAACTACTAAATAAATTACCTTAAGATAAATAGCATGCGATCTCTCTCTTATCATCGAAATGTCTTTATTATAATGAAGGGATCCCGAAATATAATGAATTTTAAAAGAAGAGCGATTTTTCCTGAAGGAAGATATCTATCTAGATGAATATATCGCCTCAGAGAACCTCAATATAAAAAGTATGGTCAAAATTTTGTTAAAATTCTTTCGAAAAATTCTAGAATTAAATTAGACAGAAGATTGTTCATGCATTCGTTGATAGATTTAAAACCAAGCCAAGGAATCATATATTACATATTGTTACGACGCTTCTCAGCCGTCGATGTTTGCGTTCAAGGTTTACTGAGAAGACAATGTGGATTCTTTAGGATACAGCTTAGTGCGGTATATTTATTACAAGAGCTTAAAAGAGTAGATAAGTAACTATACAGTAGAAGATTAACTTGCCTTCAATGTCCGCCACTAGAGGGATCCTTCTCCGCTACCGTCTTCCCGGTCAGTCCATACGGCCACACGTTCGGTGCCCACCTGCTGCGTCTGTTGCCACCACCGCCGTTCTCCTTGCTGCAGGTTCCGTTGTCACCAGACAGACTTCTTCCCCCAGACTGCCATGTCTGGTCGGCACACACCAATCTCCCGGCAGGCCGGCCGACTTCCTTCCACCGCGGCACCAGCTGGCCTCGGCTGATCCCTTCCCGGCGGCGGCGTCAGCTGGACCCCGTCTACCGTCTGCCACCCCCCCCCCCTCTGGAATTTGTCAATCCACACTTCCCTGGGGGAGCCCCGGCATACCTTCTCTCTTGGCTTCCCCACGTCTTCTCTTCTATTTCTCTGCTGCATCGCTTCACTGCCCCCTTCTCAATCCTTTTCGTCCCGAAAAGGCTGATTTCACCAGAGGCGCTGATCGGCGGCCCTTTGATCTCCCTGACGTCTCTGGCCACATGAGGGTCGTCACCCTCCCGGAAGCGTAACGGCAGGGTTAACACCAACCCTTGTTTGCAGAACCACATCTCAACTCGGGCTTTCTTTCCACTCTCAACCAGTGCCAACGCCATTGATTGGTCTCGCTGTCTAGCACAGGGTGGTGGTTCTCCACAAGATGGCTGCCATATTTCACTGCCTACGATGCTCCCATCTGATATTTTGAATTCTCCTTGTGAACACTCTGTAGCCACAATGTACAAAGGGTTGTGATCGTTTGTATTGCGCTTTCGCCGCTTCCTTCCACGACGGGGCTGTAGATCGCCGATCTTTACAGTGGATTCGTCCACCCGATCCACGCTGTCCATATCGTGGCCTCCCTTTTCTTCTTTAGGTTTCACATTCTCTTTCTCTAGAGGCTCTCTCTTTCCAAACCCTTCAAACCTGGGCTTCTTAGTGCCGACCACGCACAGGGCTGTGAATTTCTTAAACCTTCTGGAGGTGTCGGATCCCGTGGCAGTCTCAAGATCGGGAGAACTTTTCCTAGGCGGTGGCTGCTTGATCTGTACCTTGTCGGGCGAAGGAACGAAGATGAATGGTGCACATTCTTGGCACATCTTTTCAGCTTGCATTGCAGACGACGGCGCTGACACATTGCGTGCGACTTCCGCGTCACAGACATTGTCGTCGGACTTCCACAGAGCGTCCAATGCTCTATCCCGTTCAGTCGGGTTGCCGGCTCCAACTTCAGGGTGCTTCGACCATCTAGCCTTGTCGCACTTCCACGGAGCATCCAGCTCCGTCCCGTCCAGTTGGATCGCCGCTGTAGTCCCTGACAGTCTGACACTGTCGCTGAAGTCAGCCACGCTGTCGCACTGCAGCTCGCCAAGATCGTTGCTGTTCTCATGGAGTATTTCAGAAAGAATCCCAGGGGTTGAATTTTCGCTCTGTATATCACCTTGAGGGCATTCTCCTTCCGTCCGCTTGATTTTATACAAAACACTCGTGCCACAGCCGTTGTCGGAGGCGATCAGCTCACCCTCCTCCGCTACACAACCAGTCTGGATCATTTTCTGCTGTCGACGCTCTTCAGACTTCTGGATCACGGGAGAATCTTCTAGCGTAGATTCTGGCAGTTCACTTACAACGTCTCCTGACGTGATGATCTTTGTTGTGATGGTCTTGTCGGGATCTTCATCACCTGGGATCGTCTTTTGTCCCCTCAGACATTGAATACGTGGGCTATTGGTTGCTGTGATTGGTTTTGAAAAGCCATCAGGATTTTCTGGCGGTAGTACATTGAACTTAACTTCGCAAGACATGGGTGTGGCAGAACGTTTGACATTCCGAATATGCTCGAGTCGGCTCAATCGAGTATCCAAGTTTTCCCCGAGCTCATCTACTTTCTGGCTTATTAGTCTGAGCAATTTTGTGAATTTTTCAATTTCGAGGTCGGTTAGTTTTTCCATTTTTCTTTTTAAATTAGCGCAAAATAAAATCTTCAATTAAAATTAACTAAGCTGTATCCCACTTCTGACACCAAATGTTACGACGCTTCTCAGCCGTCGATGTTTGCGTTCAAGGTTTACTGAGAAGACAATGTGGATTCTTTAGGATACAGCTTAGTGCGGTATATTTATTACAAGAGCTTAAAAGAGTAGATAAGTAACTATACAGTAGAAGATTAACTTGCCTTCAATGTCCGCCACTAGAGGGATCCTTCTCCGCTACCGTCTTCCCGGTCAGTCCATACGGCCACACGTTCGGTGCCCACCTGCTGCGTCTGTTGCCACCACCGCCGTTCTCCTTGCTGCAGGTTCCGTTGTCACCAGACAGACTTCTTCCCCCAGACTGCCATGTCTGGTCGGCACACACCAATCTCCCGGCAGGCCGGCCGACTTCCTTCCACCGCGGCACCAGCTGGCCTCGGCTGATCCCTTCCCGGCGGCGGCGTCAGCTGGACCCGTCTACCGTCTGCCACCCCCCCCCCCCCTCTGGAATTTGTCAATCCACACTTCCCTGGGGGAGCCCCGGCATACCTTCTCTCTTGGCTTCCCCACGTCTTCTCTTCTATTTCTCTGCTGCATCGCTTCAATATATTAAAATGCTGATGTTCTTTATTATTTAATTGAAAATAAAAATAAATCAATTTCAATTTTAAATTTTATTGTTGAATATAAAATTATGAAAAATATCAAAATTTTCAAAAATCAATAATGACAACATTATTTACTACTAGTTTAAAGAGATAGAGAGAGAAAAAACATAGCTCATAAACTAAAATTATAAAATTTATTAAATACATTTCAATTTCGAATTCAGATTTCTGAGCATTCTTTAGCTTGGCTTATATTTGAGATTTTCGATTTTAAATATAAAAAGAGAAAAAATGAATAAGTAAAATAAAGGAGCTAAAATATCATTCGAAAAAAGTATATTCAGTTGTGTGCGGAAAAGAATAAAATATATACAAAGGTCAGGAGTTGATATTGAAAATGAAAAAGGCCTATTTATTTATTTATTTTATTTATTCATTTACTTATATAAATAGTGCAAGTTTTAAGTACAGAGCGCTAAAAAGCTTGGTATTCATGATTGTCAGAAGAGTTTTCATATAATCTGGCCTTCTCCTGAAATTTTCCAATTTGTGGAATTGATTTTATTATTTAGTTCTTTAAAATGAATGATGGTTTATTTTTTTATAAAGGGGCATTTTCTTCATCTGCTCTGAAAAATATTTGTTCGAAACTATCAGTTTATTCTTGGAGGCAAATTTTGTAGTAATTTTTGCAAGTGCTTGAAAAAATGATTAAATTTCCATCTTCTGTTTTTATTCTTTAAAATTCTTTCCGTTTAAAGTCATAGCTTGATGACCTTTATTAATGTCACAAATGAGTCCATAGTGTGGCAATCACAGCATTTGTCTCCTTTTTGCGATTCCAACTTTTTTCGGTGAAGGTATTAATGCTGACCTATACCTTGTTCAGCAACAGTATGAAGATGTTTATACACCGTTTTTATACTTATATTTCTGAATGTTCCATATATTAAGCAGTCAATGCTCTAGTGTCTAAATAAGATGCTGAAATGGAGCGATCATCTGCTTGAATTATGATGTTGTTCAGTTTGTTGCCAATTTCTAGAAGTCATTTTATTTTAGGACATTTATTCGCGTTGCTGTAAAATATTGATAATATTTCAAGCATTGTTGACTTCAGGTTTTAGCCATGATTCTTTCTTTTGAATGATTGGGCAGGAAGGAAGAGAATGTATTATGACGTGAGGTTGATTTTTGCTTTTCAGTTAAAGCAGCAAACTGTGTAGATATCGCAAATTCCGCTGTCATAGGAGGTATCGCAGAGTCCGCATTGAGACTCCTCTTTGAAAAATTTGGTCTCATGTCTAGAAGCAAGGCATTTCAAGCATATGTGTGCATCATCGCTTTCTCAACTGGTCTTAAAAAGTATTTAATGTCACCGATAGATCCCAGATCTATAAACCCTTTCTGGATCATGGAAGCTATTTCTTCTATTTATATTTTGTTGTATTTTTAATTTTGTGAATCTTTTAAAGGATATTTAGTCGTTCTATGTTTACATCTTGGCTGCCTTTATGTCATAGGGAAAGGTATTGTATCTAACAGGTTTTGAATATGAAAAATCTATGAACTTGAGCAATACAAGTGATATACTGAGATATCAAGGATATATAATGTAATTTTTTAAAGACACTAGTTTTTTTTTGTGGAAGGTTGTTACAATTTAAAGGTTTTCATAGCTCTTTCAGACGCTTTGTTAAGGTAGCACTTGCCTACTGATTTCGTTATCTCAAATATTTTTATATCTTTGGTCTGAGAAGACTGAATTGTCAAAAAATAATAATTTCATAAGGAGATGTGTGAGTTGATACTTTTCAACAAGTTATGACTTGATTGTCAGGATATACATTTGAGCGGTACCATTTTATATTAGCTTCATTGTAGAACACATATTGAGAATAAATAATATATATTCAACAACAACCGCTCATCTCTAATCGATACGATTCTTAGTCAAATACAAGAGCCTATATCTCTGTGGAAACGATAACATGCTTAAAATTATTAATGATTAATTCATATTTCATGCACACCTGTTACATTAGGATAATTTCAGATTAAAAATAAAAATAGGAAAATATTTTTCTTAAGTATAGAGATGAAAGTTTGTTGGGAAGATATTGTGTGGTATGAAAAATAAATATCTAACTTTCACATCATCATATTTTTATTCAAAATATATTTAAATTGGAACTTACACGTAAAATTTTGTGTTCACATATTCAGTTGTGAAATTATTTCTTCAAATGTCTTGAATGGGATTAAAATAAACATTGCACAACATTAGGCTAGATTGAAAAATGTTTATTGATTGCAATATCCAAAATTTTCTTCATTTTTCAAAATTGAAGTAGGCAGCATACATTTTATTGCAGTAGGCCTATGAATTCTATAAACACACATTGGAGAGATGTTATTGAAGGATTTTATTGATGAATCAGTTTTGCAGAAAAGTAATATCCATTAATAACACGATTCAAATGTTTTGTGCCACAGAACAACCACCTCATTACAGATGATCTTTGCGTGATTTAATTGTAAATTTCAACTTTGCAATCACACCTCTCATCAGGTGATTTTAGTGTACATAAAATATTAATTTGTTCAATTAACCATCTCAAAACAGATGATCTTGCTATCATTGAAATATAAAATACAATATGACAATCATCTCATATGTCGAATGATCTTTGCGTATTTCAAATGTAAATTCTAACTTTGCAATCATCTCATAGCAGATGATCTTGGTGTATATAAAATGATTCTATTCAAATAACAATTTCAAAACATATAATCTTGCTATTATTCAAATATAAAATACAATATCACAATCACCTCATGGCAGATGATCTTTGCGCGATTCAAATGTTAATAGAATAACCATTTCATTTCAGATGATCAGTTTTAAATGTAAATTCCAACTTGACGATCACTTCATAGCATATGATCTTGGCGCGTATAAGAAATATAATTTTCTTCAATCAACCATCTTAAATCAGATGATTTTGTTATAGATAAAATAAAATATAGGTTATATCACAAGATGACGTAGGACCAGTATTTGGCACCCATAGCTGGCTCAGGGGAGGACACAGACTTGACCATTAGATCTATAGGACTCAGGAGACGTCCAAAGACAAGACCAAAAGAACAATAGGGTTCAAGCTAAGAATAAAGTTTATTCCTGTGAGATTATAGAGCTATCCCTGGTTATATTAAGCCATATTATACACTGTATTGATTGTAAGATATATAAATAAAGGTGTATATCATGAACACTTCTCAAAGAATATTCAAAATTCCGGCAGATGAATTATACAGAAATATAAATTTCAGGCTCCAATTAGGCCTCATATTGACATATCATTAAATACTAGCAATCTAATGGCATCTACCTATAGCAAAATCAGAATATTTATTGACATCATAAAGCCCCAAACAAATCTTGAACTCTATGTTCTGAGAGGCAAAGATTTCATTTCATTTTTACTTGATTAATGGATCAATAAGGTTTAACGAGAGGTTAAAGACTATGGGAAATAATTGAGCTATCCCTGGTTTTATAAGGTCATATTATACACTGTATTTATTGATAAATATATAAATATAGGTATATATCAACACCATTTCTTTAAGAATATTTTAATTCTAGGCAATAAATTGCATACAGAAATTCCAAAATATTTTCTAATATGTCATTCAAATAATGTCATCTAAGTAAGGTGATAATCAGAATATTTTTGTAGGCATAATAATGCCACAAATGAGTATTGAACTCAGAGTTCAAAATTGTTCATTTTATTTCTACTCTCATAAATTATTATTTATTCCACTTTAGAGATATTCAAAATTGGTCCTGATGTCCTATGTGACCAGGACGTGAAAAACGAGAAGGGTGAGATTCAACCCACCCCCCTCCTGGAGGGGAGACCAAACCAAAAACTGGCCGTTTTCTCAGCCTTATTCGAAATAGAAAAGGCAAATATTCCTATAAAAAACCATCCTAAACTGGTTTAGGCCTGATTGGACCATATAAAAGAGGATTGATCCACAATGCACTATTAGCCATATCTAGAGTGCACGCCACAACAAGGAGAAAGTGCCGAATATCTCCTCAGCATAATATGGTAGGCGAAGGTTGAATCCGTATAAAGGACTCACCACGACATGGAAAGAATGGGCGAGAAGGGTGATAACCACCCCTCCCCTGGAGGGGCTCCCACCTTAACGCACCCTCCAGAGTGGAGACCTCTCCCCAGACAGAACGCAACTACAAGGAGATCCTCCAAAAAATGGAGCTCTCACAAACGTTCTTTCCCTCTCGTCTTCCCCTGCCACCTCTCCTTACCATTGGATAGGAATACCAACAACAAATATTGATGGCATTATTATTCACAATAGACTCTCGAAGCCCCCCTGACTGCAATAAATATGAACCATCACATTGTTCCTACTCAGAACGACAGTGACATTAATGTCCTTCCCTCACCACGGGAAACATATTACAGTCTTTCTTAACCTAAAACTCGGCCTAATTAAAACAAAAGAGGCAAAATCCCTAAATACTATCAAAAGGACTTTAGGCCGTTCAAATATGTGGGGAAGGAATGGTACGGCAAACCTCACAACACTTTCCTTGTGCATTCCAATGCCAGGAATAAAATTAAGATGACGAATAATTCCGCCAATGAATTCCCTTATAAGAGGGTAAATCCCTACAAGAAACCAAGGAAGAGAATGGCGAGATGGGTGGTAACCACCCTTCCCCTGGAGGGGCTCCCACCTTAACGCACCCTCCAGAGTGAAGACCTCTCCCGGGACAACACGATTACTTGGAGATACTCCAAAATATGGAGCTTCCTCTACCGATTTATCCCAACCATCTCCCCCTGCCATCCTTCCTGGCCACAAGATAGGGTCTACCACTAGCTATTGATAGCCACTCAAAGTGGCAAATGGGCTCTCAAAACATGGCAATATTATTGCCACAATTCAGCCATCAAACTGCACTTTATCAGTGCGTTGGGCATTCTTGGTCTTTCCCTCAACACGGGAAGCAGAGATATGACTTGATCTCTGTGGTAGTCAGAAGGTGACACTCACTGCCAGAGTCACCAAAGCTAACCATTCTATTCTGTTCATGTCGAGCAGAATCTTGGTTATTAATGGCGATCAAACATTCAGCCAATATATATAGATTAAATATTGAAGAATTCTTCAAATAAATATTGAATTTTGATTTCAATCAGTCCAATGCTATATGGATTCGTTAAAATATTTCCACTCGTCACATGGAAACAAACAAAAAATAGCCGTTTGATCCACAAAAGATCCAAAAAAATGGAATTCAGGATTCTGACTTTATATAATATAAGTTCTTGGAATGAATGGGGGTGGTACATTCCGGGAAAGAACTTCATTGAAATCCAGTGGCCGGTAAAATGGATGGATCTTAATATCGCCCCATCCATTTTCCGGATGACTTCCAAGTCTAGATTCTGGGTCTCTGGTCATAAATGCCCGTAGGACCGAAACTGCTGGAATAGAGAGGCCATCTGGGATGTCTATTGGTTTATTTACAATAGCTGCAGCAATGCATTCCTTATTGTTTTCTGCCTCATTTTGTGGCTCAAATGCTGAATGGCCAACTAACATTCCATATAGAGTGGCTCCCAAAGACCACCAATCAACGCTGAAATCATAGGGCTTATTCTGAACAACTTCAGGGGCCATGTATTTCAAAGTTCCGCAGCATCGGCTGGTTTTTTGCCCTGGTTTAATGTTCAGTTTGCATAAGCCATAATCGACAAGTTTGATATGGCCGTCGAAATTCAGCAAGATGTTCTCAAGTTTCACATCTCGGTGGATGATATTGTGGGAATGTAGGCAATGCAGTGCCAAGGCTGTCTCTGCCGTGTAAAATCTAGAATCGTTTTCTGATATCTTTTTCCATTTATTGAGATAATAGAGGAAATTGAACCCCTTCACAAGATCCATCACTAAAATATCTTCCTCTGGTGTTTCGAAAGATGTGACCAATCCCATAAGAAAGGGAAATCCCTTGGCAATTTGCAAGACTTCTCTCTCTGTTCTAAAGTCTGTCCTCTTTTTCATTGCCTTCAATGCATAATATTCTTCTGATTCTTTATGCCTGGCAAGAAACACACGGCCAAATCCTCCTTTGCCAATTGTAAGAATTCTCTCGAAATCCTCAATATTGAGGACATTATTTGTGCATGTCGGGATTGCATATGGCAAGGTCTTCATTACCGCGGTTTGGCATGGCTCCTCTTCCTCGGTGATATCTTCGATTTGAAGAGGAAGTTCAGGAATGGGAAGCCTGGAAAAAAGGGGTTTATATTAAATACACATTTCAAGCTTAAATTTAATCAATACTAAATTCTATGAAAGGCCATAGGAGTAGAAATAACTATATCTTATAATTGAATAATGAATTTAATTTCTAAGTATATCTATTAGATAGTCAGATGGCGGGGTTCCTTCACGGAGGCTATCAAAATACAAGCGGGAGTATTGCAGGGGGAGCCATTGTCACCTTATTTATTCATTCTCTTCCTAAACGATCTGGTACCCCTGTTCGATGAATCAGAATTGCCAGGCATAAATCTTGAGAATTATGGAACTATACACCTTTTACTGTATGCAGACGACATAGTGATCCTAGGAGAATCGAAAATAAATTTGCAACTGAAGATTAACTTACTTAAAAAGTACTTAGAAGAGAACTGCCTAACGTTAAACCAAAATAAATCTAAAATAATGGTGTTTAGAAACGGTGGAAGGACAGCTCGTTCCGAGACATGGTTTTGGGTTCAGCTACCCCTGATAATAGTAGCTAAGTATACATATCTGGGTTACCCTCTGACTACAAAAATATCGACCCAATATGCTTCCCAATACTTTAGAAACAAAGCACTGAATGCAATTAATGCACTTTGGAGAATTCTTACAAAGGCACGAATAAAGTCCTTTCCCCAAGTGATGAAACTTCTTGACACTATTGTTCTTCCTACGTTACTATATGCGGCACCAAAGTGGGCAATTAATCAGCTGAAGACAGTCAATAATATCCAAGATGCATTTTTTCGTCGTCTCTTAGACTTACCAAACTTCACACCAGGATATATCCTCAGAAGAGAATGTGGAAGAATATCAACTGAACTTAATGCTGTAAAACTCACATTAAAGTTTTGGGTTAGGATCTTAAAAATGGAGACAAGCAGATTACCACATGCTTGCTTAAACTATCTCTGGAAAGTCACCGCGAAAAAGGAAATAGAAAGCAGTTTTACTCAAAATGTAATAAAAATTCTAGACTCTAAGGGATATTCCTTTCTTAAGGGCTGCGATGACTACTTAGCCATACAGAAAGAATTGCCAGGCATAATTAGAACCACCACAGACCAACTAATTCAAAACGATCAGATGAAAATCACTTATTCAACCCACTTTGCTCACTACAAATTTTTGAGTGAATCATTCATGACAGAGGAGTACCTACGATTAAATATCTCGCTTCCCAACAAAAGACTAGTTGCACAACATAGAGTTTTATGGCAATTTTTCAGGGAAGAAAGAAAAGACTTCTGGAAAGAAAATGGCCGGAACTGTTTACTTTGTAAGGATCTCATGGATGATAATTTGGTTCACTATTTCTTCCAATGCGCTCTTTTAACAGAAAAACGTACTGAAATTTTCCCAAGCCCTAACTCTGGTCAATTTAGATACCATCGCATATGTCAACTTCTCTCTTCAGCTCTGGATGATGAATTACTGATTGTTAGATACTTTAAGTTCTGCACAGAAGCTGGGCGCATGAGAAAGAATGCAGGGCAAAGGATACTGGAGGATGACCTATCTGTAAATAGTTAACTGAATGTGAGACAAACTTTATTTTGTTGTAAATGTTTCCTCTTCCCTCTCCTCTTGCTGATGTGTAAATACAGCGAATCCTATATGGGGCGGAATGCCCTAAATAAAGGCTTTTGTTTGTTTGTTTGTATATCTATTAGATATTAGTTAATATTTATTCCGATAGATGGCGCAAGCCTTCAGAAAAAAATAGTTGTACCATAAGGAGATGTTTCTTTTTTAATTTAGCCACCTGATCCCAGTGCAATTTTTCTTTTACTATTTTTTTACATAGTTTGGCGTTCTTACACCTTTCTCTTAGCCTTCTTAGCTATTTCATGATTTTTCAGGATTAACCATAGACCAGCTTATAATCTTATAGGTATAACTTGCCCCACGCTGTTGAAGTCCCTGTGAAACGTGTACGTGGTTAGTTATTCTTTATTGATTATTTAAGGGTATTTGGCCACAATTCTAGAATAATTAAAAAATCAAAGATTAGTTGATATTTATTCCGAAAGATGGGCTGAGCTATCAGCAACTTTTAGTTGAACGATCAGGAGATGCGTTTCTTTCTCTTATTACCTAAATTTAAAATAATTTTTTAACTCTAAAAGTATCTATATTATATTCTCTTTAAAACGGTGAATCTTAAGACCAATTCTATTTATAGGTCCTATTGCAAATTTAATAGTTCAAATTATAAGGTAATTTATTGAAAACAGGCGATAGAGTCAATATTAGGCAGTATTTTTAAAGTTATTTTTAATTTTATAAAATATCTCTGAATAATTTTGAATTGAACCTCATTATTTTAACAACCTTATTTATATAACAAAAATATGATTATAATAGTATAATTCTCTTTTTTAGCGTGAATATAACACACACACAATAACATGGTTACTTCTCTCGCTCTCAACCAATAATTTATTCAATATATTTATTCCCTCGACGTTCTTGTTTTTTTCTTTTCGATATATGAAGATACATTACGCTGTATTCTAGAAAATCGTATAGGTATATAAGTAGAACTAGGATTCAAAATAATCATTCCCCTGGGGAAAGTGACATTTTTAATGGATTTATAAAATTTTAAAGGAGGTAGATAGATAATATTTAGTGCTTTCAAAAATAAACTTGATGATAATAATTACAATTCTAAATAAATTTCGATGAAAGAAAAAAAGAAACCTTAATACTCTTAAATGTACAATTTAACTTTAATATTACTAATTATCTTATGGCAAGAGAGTGACTTGAGAAAAATATTCGAGACTGGGGTTCTCAACTTAAAAATAAATCAAATACCCCTATCATATTATCAAGAAACATGCGTTGAAATTATTAAATTGATTAATATACATATAAAATAATGAATGCTCAGGTAGCTTCCTGAACAAAATGGTCAAAATATGGAAGAAAGTCAATGGAAAATATTGAGAATAAAAAGGAATAAATAGGAAAATGATACACCTATACTTTAAATAAACAAAAAATTGATTATGAAATAAAAATATATAAAATAAATATATTCCTATAATATGGTCTGGTCTGGGAATTGATAGAGACATTTTAATATGAAAATATGTGTGATAAATTAAAGAATAAATTATGCCAAAATATATATTTTAATATATAAGACATATTGCACAATATACAATATACACATGTATGACAAAACAAAGGCGAAATAACACACACACACACATTAGAATAATAGATCACCAGAGATAAAAGGAGAAAAAGCGTTAATTAGGAAAATAGAGGAAAGCATGTAGTATATATGGGCCACAAAACATCATGGAATGATATAGAGATATTCTATAGAGATAGAAATATAATGGGGAAGAGAGTATTTATAGAAGTTTTGTTGTTAAAAATGGGAAATTGAACAATAAACAAGTCCAAGAATATTTTTCAACAATTGGCGCTTCATTACTAATTTATTTTGAGATAGTCAGTGATTTATAGAATTTTGTTGATAGATGGTATGTGTATTATATATTTATTAGAATATTTATATATCATAACTTCTTTATTTAATGCGTAAAACATGGAATTTGTTATATGTCTTATTTTAATTAATTTTTACGTTTTAACTGATGATTGATAGCTTTAAAATTTATGTAAAAAATTTTTTAATTAATTTTCAAAAATAAAAATTTGAATGTGTGAATTATTTTAAATATCTTTATCATGTAATTAGTTTTCAGAATAATTTTGTCCATGTAAATAAAATTTAGAAAAATGTGTTGAAGAATATATGGCCTTCCTAGTCCTTGTGTTCTGAAGATTGTCAAGCTTTGTTGTGGACTGTATGGAGATGATAACATCATGAGAGAGAGACATAAAACTTTACTAATTGAAAACTTTATGTCGTAGAATAGCATCTGCAGTCCCAGGAAAAAATTATTCTTTGGCGAACGGACCTGCCTGTAGAAGCTGGATCATTGGCAAAAGGATCCTTCTGAGATATGAGGCAAGTCCTATTTAGTTAGGACGTCTTTATTAAAGTGTAAATTTAGCTATATCCCTGTACGAATTCATGCATAGTTATTGAGCCACTAGTATCCAAAAAACGACGGAAGAAAAGCCGTCATTGCAATATCATACGTTCGAAATTTGATAACAAAATTTAGGGAAATCTTTTTTAAAAGCAGATATGTGACATGGTACGTCTTAATATTATTGTTTCAAGTGATAGCATTCGATGAAATGCAATAGCATAACGACAAACTTAAGAGGAGGCGTTTATTTTATATGGCTTTCTAACATTCTGGGGTAAGGTGAATAAAACAAATGTTTCACCTTAAGTTTATCGTTGTACCAGTTTCAATGTTTTGGATAAGGAGAAGAGATTCCAAAGGTTTAATAAAAATGAAATATATTTGCACCATTTATATATAGAGGTCACCTTGTAATATTCCACATTTTGTAAGTGAACTATTGCATCTAAATTTTAATGGCTTTTGTACTCAATATTACTTTATGAGATTTTTTATATAAATCATATTTATAAACCATTAATTTACAACCTTTTATAAAAGAGAAGGTTCAATAGTTTCTAAAAAATGTCTTACATCATTCAAAAGTAATAGTTATCTCATTAAAATTTATGGTTGTTCGAATTGGTGATGAGAGTCCAAAAATATGGTCATGGTAGAGTAGCTTCTTCTCTATCACGTTATACAGCTTTTTTTTAATGTGAATGCATAAAGGTTTAAGAAAGGAAATAACTATAATATTATATATTAATTGTGATTTGATTATTTAATTAAAATTCACCAATTTTTATTGTATTTGTGTTTTTTAGGGGGCGAGAGGGGAGGTGATGCGGATTATCAAAAGGACTAATGATCTAATCCTTTTAGAACTAATGCTGACACATACCTCTCTGTCATGGGGCCTACTCTTCGATTCCGTTTGAATTTTTTTAGGAATTTCCTCAGTGCATTTGGTGGCTTTGGAGGGCTGAAAACTTGGGTGCCATGATTACTTCTTCTCGAGAAGGTTCGCCCCATGTTTACTAATGACTGGATTTCACTCCACTTAGTAACCTTTGTAGCAAATGTAAACATTTCCTAAATTTTGTATCAACCTATTTTATTCATCAAAACTCTTTATATTATACAACATATTCTTGAGTCCGTCAATCACCTATCCCTCATTTTATACTGGGATTGTCATTGCAAATCTGAGATTGTCGAAAATCAACCAATTTTATTATGTGGAATACACCTTCAAAAATATAATTCATTAGAATTTATCATCAATGTATTATACGATCTGTCATCCTATGGTGATAATAATATTATTGAATCTCTTTTTAACCAATATTGAACATTTTGGTTTTATTAATCTTTAGAGATTTGACCGAGAACTGCTCGAAATTATTCTTGAATTGAAATATCGATATCCATATCTAAATATGTAAAGCATAATTAGATAAATAGTATGCGACCTTTCAGCAATTTTTCATAATTCTCATCAAAATTTCCTTATTATCATGAAGAAATACCGAAATATATAACGAATTTTAGAAGGAGAACGATTTTTGCCTGAAGTAAAATATATATCTGAATGAATCTATCGGCCCAGAGAACCCCAATATAAAAATATGGTCAAATAATTGTTATAGAAATTTTCGAGAGATTCTAGAATGAAAATTGACAGAGAATGGTTCACGCATTTACTGATAGATTTAAAACCAATCCACGGATTCATATAGTTCAGATATTGAATATGATGTTCTATATTATTTCATTAAAAAATAAAAACATAATAAATTTCTATTGTAAAATTTATTGTTGAATATAAAATTATAAAATTCTAAATTTTCGAATCAATAATGACATTAGTCATTACTAGTTTAAAGAGATAGAGAGGGAAAAAAAATGGGTTCATGAACAAAAATTATAAAGGGTATTAAATACATTTCAATTTCGAATTCTGAGCATTTTTTAGCTTTGCTTATTTTTGACATTTTCGATTTTGAATATACCAAGAGAGAAAATGAATAAGTAAAATAAAAGAGCTAAGAATGCACACTTTTGAAAAGGTATATTTATTTGTGTGTGAAAAAGAATAAAAATATAAAAAGAGGTCAGGTGTTGATATTAGAAATGAAAAGAGCCATATTTATTTTATTTCATTTATATATTTAAAGAGTGCAAGTTTTAAGTACTGAGCGCTACACGCCTTGATATTCTTGATTGTCAGAAGAATTATTATATTATCCGGGCCTTCTCCTGACATTTTCGATTTGTGGAATTGATTTTATTATTCAGTTCTCTAGAAATGAATGATGTGTCATTTTTAGAAAGGGATATTTTCTTCGTCCGCTTTCTGAAAAATACTTGTTCGAAACTATCAGTTTAATCTCGGGAGACTAATTTTGAAAAACCTTTTTCTGATGCTTGAATCAATGGTGAAACTTCTATCTTCTATTTTTTTTTTTTTTACTTTGTTTAAAGTCTCTCCATTTAGAGTCATAGTTTGAGCACCTTTATTAATATCCCAAATTGGTTTATAGTATGGCATTTTCATAATTTGAACTAATTTGCACTTTTTGTGCATCGTTTTTAATTTGTTAGTTCCTTTTTACAATTGAAACCTTTTTCAGCAGAAGGTATCAATGCTGACCTATATCACTTTCGGAAATATTATGGAGATCGTTATACTCAGTTTTAGGCTTTTATTCCTGGAAGTTCTAAATATTAAGCAGTTAATGTTCAAGGTCTGCTGTTGATGGTCATGATGTTGAAATGGAGCGATTGGCTTCTTGAATTATGACATCCTTCAGTTTGTTGGCAACTTCTAGAAGTCATCTTATTTTGAGGCATTTATTGGCGTTGGTGTAAAATATCGATAAAATTTCAGGGATAGTTATCTTTAGATATTCAGCCATTATTCTTCCTTTCGAATGATTGGCCAGGAAGGAAGAGAAGGGATTATGAGCATGAGGTTGATTTTTTTCTTTTCAGTTAAAGCAGGAAGCTGTGTAGGATTCGCAATATCTGCTTTCATGTAAGTTATCGTAGTGTCAGCATTGAGACTCCCCTTTGGGAAATTTGGTCTCGTGATCGACTAATTCCAAGAATTAGGTGTGCAGCATCGCTTCCTCAACTTGTCTTAACAAGTATTCAATGCCGCCGATAGATTCCTGATCTATAAACCTGTTCTGGGTCATAGAAGATATTTCCCCTATTGCTATTTTGTTGTATTTTTACTTTTGTGAGTCTTATTAAGTATAATGGCTCGTCCTATATTTGCATCTTGGCTGTCTTTATGTCATAAAGAAAGGGTATTGTATCTATCTCCCGTCTTCAATAAGGAAAATCTGCATGGAAGATACAATAGCTTGACTGATATAAGTGATTTACTGAGAAATCAGGGATATCTAGTATCATTTTTTTAAGACACTAGTTATTTTGTGGAGAGTTTTTTCAACTTCAAAGTTTTCATAACTTTTCCTGTGCGCTCTGTTGTCATAGCACTTAACTACTGATTTCATTATCTCAAATCTTCGTGTTTTTTTTATTTTTGGTCTGAAATGACTGAATTGTAAAAATAAATAATTTCCTGGGGAAATGTGGATTGATATAATTCAACAAGCTATGACCTGGTTGTCAGGATATACATGAAGAGAGATAGAATTTTATAAGCTTCATTGTAGAATACATATTGAGAATGAATAATGTTCTCTGAAGAGCAACAACAACCTCTTATCTCCAATCGATACGATTCGCTGGTCTAATACAACAGCCAATATCTCTGTGGAGAAACGATAACATGCTTAATATTTATAAATGATTAATTAATATTTTATGCAACCCTGTATATATTGGGGATATTTTAGATTATAAAAATGCAAATTGAAAAATATCCTTTTCAAATATAGAGATGAATGTTTTGTTGGGAGGATATTGTGTGGTATGAAAAATAAAAGACTAACTCTCACATCATCATATTACCATTCCAAATATATGTAAATTGGAAAACGCAAGAAGGAATATGTGTTCACATATTTGTTTGTGCCAATATATCTCCAAATGTGTGATGAATGGGATTAAAATGAAGCTACACAACATAGGCGAGATTGAAAAATGTTTATTGATTGCAATATCCAACATTTTCTTCATTTTGTAAGATTGAAGTAGGCAGCGTATATTTAATCGCAGAATGCCTATGAATTCTATGAACACACATCAAAGAAATGTTATTTGAGATTTTAGTGAAGAAGCAGTTTTGTAGAAAATATTTTTCATTACTAAATAATATTGGCGTGATTCAAATTTCTTGCGCAACAGAGCAACCACCTCATTACAGATGATCTTTGCGAGATTCAAATATAAATTCCTACTTTGCAATCACACCTCATATAAGGTAATCTTAGTATATATAAAATATGAATTTGTTCAATTAACCATCTCAACAAGATGATCTTGCTATTATTCATATTTATAAAATACAATATGGTAATCATCTCATGTCAGATGATCTTTGCGTGATTCAAATGTAAATTCTAACTTTGCAATCATCTCAAAACATATGAGATTGCTATTATCCAAATATAAAATACAATATGACAATCACCCCATGAGAAATGATCTTCGTGTGATTCAAATGCCAAAAATTATAGAGCGACCATCTAATTTCAGATTACCTTCGCGTGATTTAAATGTAAATTACAACTTGGCGATCATTTCATATTAGATGATCTTTGTGCATATATGAAATATAATTTTCTTCAAACACTCATCTCAAATCAGATTATTTTGCTAGGAATAAAATACAATATATGGCAATCATATCATGGCAAAGGATCATGGGGTAGATAGAATATAAGATCAGTACACATCTCGAAACACACTATTTTTGCAAAATTCAAATAAAATTTTCATTTATAAATCACCTCTTAACAGATGATTGTAATGAGCCACAAGGCGACACTCATAGAAAAGGTTCTGCCTTGAATTGAATGCAAAGCGTCAATTTGGCGCCTACAACATAGCAGAATAACTAGACGATATTCAAATTTGAAGTGTCAATGAGAGTTCACCTCATAGCAGGTTAAATTTCCGTGATTTAAATTTCAAGCGCCAAAAAGGAAACAGCCCATATCAGGTCAACTCTCTTTCTCTCTTTCTTTCTCTTTCCATGATGTAAATTAATTCCCTAAAAGAGAAGCTCCATAACAGATCACTGTGGCATTATTTATTTGTAAAGCGCCTTCAAGCGTCCTCCTCATAAAAGATCATTTTCATTAAAAAATTGTTTTGACAAAAATTATTTCTCATTCACTAATATATAAATCAAGCTTCTAAAATTTCCAGGTTCAACTAGCTGACTTGCACATCTTATCATTTGCGATATTATTTAAATCAATTCATATTATACACTGTATTGATTGATACATATATAAATATAGGTATATAACAACACCACTTTTTGAAGAATATTATTAATTCTAGGGAATCAATTGCATACAGAAATTCCGAAATAATTTCAAATAGATACCAAATTGGCGCCTCATTAAATAATAGTCAAATAATGTCATCTAAGTTAGGTGATAATCAAAATATTTTTGTAGACATAATAATGCCACAAATGAGTATTGAACTCAGAATTCAGAAATGTTCATTTTATTTCTACCCCCATAAATTCTTATTTATTCCTTTTTAGAGATATTCAAAATGGGTCTAGAGGTCCTAGGTGGCCAGGAAGGTAAAAGCGAGAAGGGTGAGATTCAACCCACCCAACTTCTGGAGGGTCCCCGCCCACGCATCCTCCAGAGTGGAGACCAAACCAAAAATTGGCCTTTTTTTCAGCCTTGTTCAAACACGAAAAGGAAAATTTCCCCAAAAAGCATCATAAAATGGTTTAAGGCTAATTGGACAATTGAAAAAATGAGTGGTCCACAATGCAATTTTAGCCCTATCTAGAGTGCACAAAACAGTGAGGGGAAAGGTGCGAATAACTCCGCAGTATTATATGTCAGGGTAAATGCTGAAATTCCCTGAAAGGAACTTGCCAAAAAATAGAAAGGATGGGCGAGAAGGGTGATAATCCACCCCTCCCCTGGAGGGGCTCCCACCTTAACGCACCCTCCAGAGTGGAGACCTCTCCCAGGACAGAACAAAACAACATGAGATCTCTCCAAAAAATTGAGATACCAAAAACGTTCTATCCCACTTGTCTCCCCCTGCCACCTCTCTTTACCATTGGATATGTATTCCAACAACAAACATTGAGAGGATAATTTATCCATAAAAAGCTCTCAAAGCCTGGTGCTGCAACATATGTTAACATTGTTCCTGCTAAGAGCCACAGTGCCATTCTTGTCCTTCCCTCACCACGGGTCACATTGTTCTTTCTTCACCCAAAATTCGGTCTGTTTCAAACACAAAAGGGAAAATCCCTAAAAACTCAAAGCGACCTTAGTCTCTTCAAATTGTGAAAGGAAGGTGAAGTACAGCGCAACTTACAAAACCTTCCTTTTGTTCTCCAATGCCAGGAGTGAAATGAAGATGACGAACAGCTTCGCCCAATTAATTCCCTCATAAAGGGAAAAATTCCCTACAAGGAACCAAGAAAGCGATTGGCGAGAAGGGTGATGACCACCCCTCCCCTGGAGGGGCTCCCACCTTAACGCACCCTCCAGAGTGAAGACCTCTCCCGGGATATCACACGTACTTGGAGAAACTCCAAAATATGAAGCTTCCACTAACGCTCTATCCCGACCGTCTCCCCCTGCCTTCTTTCCTGGCCACAAGAAAGGGTTCCAATACTTGCTATTGATAGCCACTCAGAGTGGCAAATTGGCTCTCAAAACATGGCCATAGTATCGCCACAATTCAGCCATCAAACTGCACCTGCTCAGTGCCTTTGGCATTCTTGGTTTTCCCTCAACATGGGAAGCAGAGATCTAACTTTATATCTGTGGCAGTCAGAAGGTGACACTCACTGCCAGAGTCACCAGAGCTAACCATTCTATTCTGTCCATATCGAGCAGAATGATGGTTATTAATGGCGATCAAACATTCATCCAATATATATTGATTAAATAGAGAATACAGACTCTTTTTAAATATTTAGAATTTTGATTTTTCAACTTTTCCAATGCTTTAAATAATCATCTAAAATATTTACAATGACGAAAATCATCTCTTGATCTTCGAGGCCCTGGAACAAACAAGATACAATTACCACGTTGAAAACATTTATATTTAAAAATCTATTTAATATTTATATCATATTATTGAATGAGATTCCATCTCGAATATTTAAGTAAAATATTAGCTATACTATTCCCTTCAACTTTCCATATAAAACTTTTAAAAATTAAATTCAATTCAAAGAGTAATTAGAACATATAAAATAAAAATCAGTCATTAATGAAATACTTTCAGAGTAGTTTGAATGGATAAGGCAGAAAGAGAGAGATATTGAATATACTTTAATTAATCGCACATATAAGATTATATAGGGTTAAATACAGAATAAATTAAAATATGAATAAACAATATTATATAATTATAGATATATGAATAGATATGAATATTTATAAAGAGAGAAGCTTTTTTATTAATTACAAATTGAAATTGAATTTAAAAAATTATATCCATCACAATATTGGATATATATTTTGATAAAATGGGTGGTTAAATAATTTTTACGCAAAGAAATTATCTCATAATAACTAGAAAAATATTTAAATAATGCTTACCACTATTTGCAGTGGCAGAGAAGGCGTTGGGCTCTCAGCACATGAAAACAAACCAAAACACATGAGATATAGGTTGTTGTTTCACAAAAAAATCCAACAAAAAATAGAATTCAGGATTCCCACTCTTATATGATGTAAGTTCTTGGAATAAATGGTGGTGGAACATTCCGAGAAAGTACATCATTAAAATCTAAGGGGCGGTAAAATGGATGCCTCTTAATATCGCCCCATCCATTTTCCGGATGGCTTCCAAGCCTAGATTCAGGGTCTCTGGTCAGAAATGCCCGTAGGACTTTCACGGCTGGAATAGAGAAGCTATCTGGGATGTTTATTGGCTTATTCACAATTGCTGCAGCTATGCATTCTTTATTGTTTTCTGCCTCATTTGATGGCTCAAATGCTGACTTGCCAACTAACATTTCGTATAGAGTGGCTCCCAAGGACCACCAGTCTATGCTGAAATCATAGGGCTTATTCTGCACAACTTCTGGGGCCATATACTTCAGGGTTCCACAGCATCGACTGGTTTTTTGCCCTGGTCTGATGTTCAGTTTGCATAAGCCATAATCGACAAGTTTAATGTGGCCGTCGAAATTCAGCAAGATGTTCTCTAGTTTTACATCTCGGTGGATGATATTGTGGGAATGCAAAAAGTGCAGTGCCAAGGCTGTCTCTACCGTGTAAAATCTGGCATTGTCTTCTGATATATTTTTCCATTGATTTAGGTAATAGTGGAAATTGAACCCCTTTACAAGATCCATCACTAAAATATCTTCTTCTGGTGTTTCGAAAGAAGTTACCAATCCCATAAGAAAAGGAAATCCCTTGGCAATTTGTAAGACTTCTCTCTCTGTTCTAAAGTCTGTCCTTTTCTTCATTGCCTTCAATGCATAAAATTCCTCTGATTCTTTATGCCTGGCAAGAAACACACGGCCAAATCCTCTTTGCCAATCGTAAGAATTCTCTCGAAATCTTCAATATTAAGCACATTATTCGTGCATGTTGGAATCGTATATGGCAAGGTCTTTATTACCGCTCTTTGGCAGGGCTCCTCTTCCTCGGTGATATCTTCGATTTGAAGAGGAAGTTCAGGAATGGGCAGCCTGGGAAAAAGGGTTATATTATATTCGCATATCTAGATTGAATTCACTAAATGCCAAATATTAAAAGGGCTATATCAGCAGTCAGGATAGCCTTTTTTTCGATATAGAAATCTCTATTTTACCAACGATTGAAATTAAATTTTAATTCTTTTTTTTTTCTCAAATTATGCTTCTGATATATTGAAGATATGTGTATATATAACATGTGATTTGTTAATTCTGGAATTTGCCCTAGGGTTTGGGCACGCGGGGCAGTCTACCCAAGCACTCGATCGTCGCAAAAAGGCTGGAAATGAAGAATAATAAAAATGAAGTTGAAATGATAACTCTGGAAGCTACCAATTTGGTGTCGATTACATTGAAATATTTTTAGACAATTTTAAATGAAGGAGTAGGGAAAGGTAGCATGTAGTCATGTTGGAGGCCCCGCAGAAATCTAGTTCCAAACGAATACATTTGGTGGTCCTGGATTAACCAATTCCTTTTGGGCTTGTTTTTCTATTAATTAACAGATAAATTCATAAAATAATACATCAATTGGGCAATATAGGCTTTCAATATTTGCCTCAAACACTAATACCCTAAGTATATTATCCTTTTAAAATAAAGCAATCCATAAATATATCTTTAATCTAAAAAGGCATATATTGGATCAAAATTGAATTTATTTACCAATATTTCAGTTGGCTGAGCGCCAACCTTTTTCAAGGTATTATAATAACTTTATGTATTTTTCAATAACAAAGTGGCGTTAAGGTTGTTGTTTTGACATATATATGTTGTAATACCTTGAAAAATGGCGTTCAGTCGACTGAAATATTGGCAAATAAATTATATTTTTATCCATTATATGCCTTTTTAATCAAAGATATATTATCCTGTGAATCAAGGTTTATTTTGAAAGAAAACATTATCTAGACATAGCTTTGTGAAGGCATAAATGTAGTGCACTTACAGTAAAAGCATTCGCCTACTTCTACCTACCATGATTATCATGATCTCTACCACATGTACTAGGGATAAGCAAAAAAAAAAAAAAGAAGGCATCAATAAGAAAGTGGACAAAATGTGATAAATATATATAGATGTGTGTGCAATCTGACGTTAAATAAACTATAGAATAAAATATCAACAAGGATCAAAAGAAAGAGTGTCAATCAGCAAAATTGGAAAAACACGCAGTATACACAAAAGTATAATGGTCACGAAAAAATGAGGTTAAAAAATTTAATGGGAAAATTTGTTTTTAAGAGGATTGTTATTGAAATATAGAAAAATGGGGTAATAAATAATTAGAAGAATGATTTTCAACAATGTGCTTCATTTCTCAATTTAATGGAAAAAAATAAAGATCGAGTTAAATAATTTTGTTTAGATCTTGTATATATATTAATATGCATTTGCATATATTACACACATTTTATCATACTTTCTAGAACAGATAGAAAATCTGAAGGGATTCTTTCTATAAAGTAAGTTTGCAACAGGTTATTCCTTAAAATTTTAATTGTTTCAAACTATAAATTTAAAATCACTGTGATGTTATGTAATTAAATAACAAATAATAAAAGAGGTTGCATTTCTCTTATTCTTTTTACCAACCACACAGCAATGGAGCATAGCAAAAATATTGGGTTTTTTTTTTTTGGTAAATTAAATAAAATAAAAGATTCATCTTAAAGCTTCTCGTTGTATAAAATTTTTATGTGGTTGACACAGGAGAATTCAAATATAAGGTTATCCCAAAATTTCGTAAACACATAAGCAATAATCTTATATAATAAGTATTTACGAACTTTTGGGATGAACTTGTAGTTAAAATAAAATGTTTTTGCAAGGTTCTTTAGGAAAATAATGAATACCTAGAGCAATAGAGGTTTGCCTTTTTTAGTATTCTGCAATTTGTTAATAAAATTCCATCTAAGTATTACAGACTTTTGGGCATTATATTACTGTATAAGATTATTAATATGAATATAATCTCTCGCAAAATATTATTTTACCACTTTTTTCATACCAAGAGAATTTATAATATTGAAAAAATATATATTATAATAACAAAATCGCTTATTCTTCTATTACAATTTGCGTCATTTGGATTAGCAATGTGAGTGCAATGATATTGTTGCAATGTATTTATTATTTTATTAACGGAGTATTATTTTCGATGTTTATATTTTGTTACTATGTAAACTTCCCTCATTGCTTATCTTTTGTTTATCATTGATAGTTTGTTCTTGCCTTAAATAAATTGCTGTGTTATCCATACGCTCTCCAGAAATCCGGGTTACCTCAAGAGAGAGCTGTGTCATTCTGAAGTTTGTCTTTCCTAATTTTCCACGTAGCAATATAGCCATGGCAAGAGTAGCTTCGTCTATATCTAGGTGTACAGTATTTTATAAGAATTTGAACAAATTTGATTTTTTTTTTATTAGAGAAAAAGAACTCTGAGAAGATTGATGAAATAATTTGATCTCCTTTTTATCTGATGAACTCTGGTTTCTGTTGGTGTTTGTGTCTTTTTTCTTTTTGTTTTTGAGGGAAGAGGGGAACTGATTAAAAACACTAATAATCTTATCCATTAAAGTACTATGCTTAAACATACCTCTCTGTCATTATTCCTACTTTTCGATTCCTTTTGAACTTTTTTAGGAATTTTCTTAGCGCATTTGGTGGCTTTGGAGGTCTGGATTCTTGGATGCCATGACTATTCCTCCTTGAGAAGGTTCGCCCCATGCTTGCTCTATAATGACTGGACTTTCAAACACTTCACTTAGTAACCTTTGTAGTCATTGTAAATTTTGCTTTAATTGTATCAAACTATTTTATTCACCAAAATGTTATATTATTCAACAAATTCTTTAGATCATCTTTCACCCATCGTTCATTTTGGTTGGAATCATCATTGCCAATCGGCATTGTCTTTCGCAATTTTTCATCAATATGTTGCAAACATCCAGGCAGAATTTTCAAGGGTATTGAAAAAAGACCCAAATTTCCTCCATTGCCAAGATGAAGACCAAACCGTGGACCACCTCCTCTTCTCTTTGCCCAACCTTCCAATACCAAAGATTCTTGACAGCCATCCTCCTAGGGATCACCATCCTAAGTACAGCATCCCTAGAAAATCTCCCAAGAAATAAATCTACCTGACGCCACCTCATGAATTGGACTTCCACTGTCATTGTAAATAAAACCAAGAAGACATAGGTCAGAAGGACATAATAATAATAATATATTGTAAAATTTGTTCGTTACCATTAGGATTCTATTTTATATATTTGAATTATTTTGATATATTTGTTTTCGGAACTTTTTTTCTGATAAAAAAAAAGTTTTTTTACTTTGATGTTTGAGGCAGCTGATGATATGATGGTAGCCGATCTCCCCAATATCATTTGCTGTTCAATAACTTATAAAAATCTCTCTAGAATAAATATTGAGTTCTGAATTATCTTCCTGTTATCTGACATTACAATAATTTCTGCCCGATATTGATCTTTTGGTTTTATGTTTCTCTTCAGGGGAATAATGAGACTCTTAGCTTGGTTCGGAACTGTACATAAATGGAAATGTTCGGAAAAGAAATTCTAAATTTATTAAAATCAGATTTATCTCAAAAGTATTTGATAGTATCATTAAACTCTATTGATCGAAGTTGTCACTAATATCATGAGGTGATGCAAAAATGTACAACGAATTGACAGGTGGAAACAAATTTTGAGAAAACACGATTTTCATCTAGTTGACTATATAGATTCAGTACTTTTGTCTGAAGATGGTAACAACGATGTTACCGAAACGTCACACACTATTTATTTATTTGGTCTTATTACCTTGTGTTTATAATCTATAATCCAAATTGTGCCTTATCATCTACTTAAATATATTACCCTAACCAACCCCAAAATAAATAAAAATTGGTCAGAATCGTTAAAGTTATTTTCAAAAATTTCTCGATATAAAAATAAAGGTTTTAAAATCAAGCTAAGTAATCATATCATTTCAGATCGCAAATGCGATAAATATTCAACAAAAAATTAATAGAGACCAATTAAATTTAATTGTAAATAACATTGATATATGCAAACAGATTGGAACAGACTATATTTTAAATAGAGTGTAGAAGCCTCATTTATTATTTGTTTAAATAAGACCATTTTTTATAAACTATAAAGAGTATTAATCATAATTTCATATATTTGACAAGGTACCCATGGAAGGGCATCTTGCCAGAAAGCTTGTGCAATCATCCTCTTATATAAAGAAGCTCTTCTTCTCCCCGACTTGTCTTTCTTCTTCTATAACGAATAGGGAGTTTATCGTTTTCTCAATTTGACTTTAATTTCTGAAATATATATAGGTACAACTTAGAGTTGAGAGAGGAAATGTTATTCATCTACTAAAAATTAGAACCTCTCTCTTTGTTTCTCTAATGGTTACAGTTGGTTTAGTAACGAGTGTATTTTCTGCGTGATTTTAGTATTGCCCTTCTGAATTGCTTCAAGTGAGGATATAGAGTCGCTTTATATAACCATTCCTTCTGCTTAATGTAGGGATGATTGATTAAGGCATACATCAAGGGCTTTCCAGATATCTGTCAGTTCACAAGTGAAGTTTGATGGACCCTCCCTTTAAAAATACATTCAAACAATGCATTTGGTTTCTTATCCCGGTATAAAACGTAAAGACGAGGATAAATAATGAACCATAACACCAGTTTTGGTGATAAAATACCAACCTGTATACCATGGTTTCACATCTTACGAGATGGGCTATGAAATCGGTCGAATTTACTAAAATTGGTATTGTAACTTATTTTTTATCATTACATTACGTTTGGAACTGGGGTGATACACCTAATACATTTTAAATGCATTTTTAAATTAAAAGGTGCCACACATACAAAAGGTTTCACTTCATATTGAAATAATAATGAAACAAAATGCTATAGTTTTACTTATCGCGTGCTAAAAATATCATTATCTATTTTAACGTATAATGTATTTTTGTTTCACTTCATTTGAATGACTTCAAAAGATGTACTATTGATTTTCTTGATGAGTCATTTTGGTGCAGCCATGCTTAATGGCCACGCTGACGAGGACAAAAAGTCAGAAACACGAACGTAGCTGGCTTTTTTTTTATAAATAAAGAAGAAATTTTGTCCAATATTTTGAATTATGATTTAATAAACCTTTAGTTATTATATAATCCGAATTTTTTCATCTTTAAAGCTTATTTGAGAGAGTGTGCGTGTATGTTTAGTGTTTGTTTTCTCAATAGAATATATGAAACCTGGATATATGAGATTAAATTATATATGTTCTTTAAATGGTCACTATTGTAAATATAAGGCGTTACGCCCAGAAGGATTTGAATGAATAAAACGCAGAATATTTACATAATAATAATAACTTAAATTTGGGAGTATATCGTGTAAAAATAGTTAAATTTAGATTCTTCTCTTATTTTGAAACCATTTGGTTATTCTACAAATTAGGATATTTTAATAAGCTTCTTCTATATGTAGCACTTTCCATATCCTCTAATGTACTAATATAGATTAAAAATGGTGTGTGTATATGTGCATTACGATGTGAAACGGGTTAAAGAAGTGATAAGTTTGCTATGTAAGAGCCTACTCTTCTAGATGTGTATATCATGACCCTATTCAAGAATTGCACCGAGATGGTAAATAATAATTTGAACGAACAATTAAACTAAGTGAAAAGTTTGCTATAAAGATTGCATATCAAGAATCTAGTCAATCTTGGAATCAAAAACAGTGAATGGTGATTGAAATAAACGACGAGTTTGCTTTGAAAGAGTCTAATTCTAGAGAGTGCATATCAAGACTCTACCCAAGCTTGGGATCAAAAACAGTGAATGGTGAGTGAAATAAGCAAAGGGTTTGCTTTGAAAGAGCCTAGTTCTGGAGACTACATATAAAGACTCTACCCAAGCTTGGAATCAGAACAGTAAATGGTTAGTGGAATAAACAAAGAGTTTGCTTTGAAGAGCCTAGTTCTGGAGAGTACATATCAAGACTCTACCCAAGCTTGGGATCAAAAACAGTGAATGGTGAGTGAAATAAACAAAGAGTTTGCTTTGAAAGAGTCTACTTCTAGAGAGTGCATATCAAGACTCTACTCAAGTTTGGGATCAAAAACAGTGAATGGAGAGTGAAATAAACAAAGAGTTTACTTTGAAAGAGTCTACTTCTAGAGAGTGCATATCAAGACTCTACCCAAGCTTGGGATCAAAAACAGTGAATGGTGAGTGAAATAAGCAAAGGGGTTGCTTTAAAAGAGCCTAGTTCTGGAGACTAAATATTAAGTCTCTACCCAAGCTTGGAATCAGAACAGTAAATGGTTAGTGGAATAAACAAAGAGTTTGCTTTGAAAGAGTCTACTTCTAGAGAGTACATATCAAGACTAGTCAAGCATAGCACCAAGAACGGTGAATGTTGATTCAACAGGAAGCTATGTCAGTCAAGGAAGGGCGAAAGACTTATCATAATTGAATGCAATTGTAAACATCTAATCTGTCTTCCTGGGGTGATAGGGGCGACCCCCTTGACGGCGGACGGGGTATATAGGGCCGGGCTGGCAGCGGTCCGGTACAGTTCACTGCCAGCTCAGCTCCAGGTAGGTGTCCCAGTACCTCCCAGGATTTCAGAAAGTGAAAACTTTCTTCGTTTCGGTAAATATTTTGTAGGAATTTTCTAAACTTCTAGACTTATATTGCTTAGATTTCTGGTATTCCATGGAGGTCGGTAGACGAGTGGTCTAAACCGTTGGTTTTACACAGCTACGACCTGGGAGCGAATCCCGCAGATTGGTCACTTTTTTTTCTATTTAAAAAAAAAGTTCCAATGGCTCCCGATTCTTATAAAAGTCCAACCCCACCAGCGAATGCAAGTAACCAAATGGACTCTGGCACACTTGTAAGTGTAAAAGTCGAACTGCGCTTTTCACATGTGTATATATGTGATGCACAAAGAGCAAAAGCAGTCGCTAACTTCTACCCACCATGATTATCATGGCCTGTGTCCACGTTAACCAGGGATAATAATAATTTTAAAATTATGATCTATGGTCCAAAGAGTGAATCAGTAGGTATAATTCACCATTTACCGCAGTTTGTGTACATATAAAAAAGAGAAAATGTAACAGATATTTGGTAATAGTAAATAATATATATAGTGATAGTAACTATTCCAAATAACATTAAAAATATCAATATTATATTGTATACGAAAATATATTTAGTGGGTAAAATCGAAATAATATTGAAATAACACAAAGCAAAAACGCGCCATGTAATTCAACTGTCCTAAAAGCTTATGTCCATAGTTTTCTTGAAAACCATTTCTGAGATTCCACCCTTCAGTGCTGCGTATATAATCAGAATCGTCCAATACAGTATTAGAGCTATAAGAAGCGGTCTGGTGGATTAAATTGGCGAAACCGCTTGGAGGGTCCACCACTGATGAGCCAAGCCCTCCCAATATATTTTTCATCGCAGTAAGGACAGTAGAGGTTTGTATTGTATATAAAAGAAACATTCGTGCTTAAATTCTTTCATTTTATAAATATTGAAATAGCGAGAATCAAGCAAAGAAACATATGCCAGAATCCACATTCATATAAATTCTTCTCAGAATATATTTGCAAATTATACATGAAGTTGGCTCTGAGAAAAACATCTGCAAAAGAGAGAGAGTAATTTAAATGTGAAACTTGCGATTTATAAATAAATTTATATAGAAACTTATTGCGGAGAACATAAAACACAAGTTTTATAAATATGTATAATGCGCAACCTAAACTTCAAATTTTATAAATTTTGAATTTTCTCGTCTTTTTTCTGAAAGGGTTTGCAGTTTTTTTTTATTTATAAACATGTCTTATCAAAATTCAAAACTATTATAGACGCGTATGATTCTTTTTAAAAATAAACAATTTCTACTGCCCTTACTGCAATGGAAAATTAATGGGAGGGTCTAGCTCATCAGTGGTGAACCTTCCCAGCGGTTTCACCAGTATGGTAGATTAAACTGGCAAACCCGCTGGGAGTGTTCACTACTGATGAGGCAGACCCTCCCATTAATTTTCCATTGCAGTAAGGGCAGTAGAAATTGTTTATTTCCAAAAAAAAAAGAATCATACGCGTCTATAATAATTTCGAATTTTGATAACAGATAGCGAGCTAATGTATCAAGATACATGTCTTATATATATTATTTTTCGAAAAAAATCAATTACTTATTTCTCTTTAATCTTTCCTTTTTATAATCGACACCAAAACCAATCCCAAAATGTTATAAACAAATTAACTAACTAGCTGTTTAAGACTGATTTAATCTCCCTCTTCACTATAGAAGATGAAAGACAAGTCAGGGAGAAGAGCTTCTTTTATAAGAATCGTACAAGCTTTGGGGCAAAACTCCCATCTACGGGTATCTGTAGAAGGACAACTTGCCAGAAAACTTGTACCGTCATCCTCTTATATAAAGAATCTCTTCTCCCCAACTTGTATCTTTCTTTGAACTACCTGTTTAACTACTCTATAGAAAATAGGACGTTTATTCTATTTATATCGGATTTTAAAACAATTTTATTCACATAACTCAGTATTAATTCAAATACAATAACAGGTCATTTATACAAGAAATAAAACCAATATCATCAAAGTTTCTTTGACTGTTTATTGCTTAGTACTTTCATTGTTTTTGTATTATCCTCATATTTCATTTGAAATTACATTTTCAAGAAATCAGCTTCAGTATCGGTATAAAAGGAAAACAGCAAAATGCAATATTACAGCGGTATGGTAGATTAAACTGGTTATACTGCTGGGAGGGTTCACCACTGATTAGCTGGGCCATCCAATTAATTTTAAAATTGTAGTAGGGGCAGTAGAAAATTGATTAATTTTAAAAAGAATCATACGCGTCTATAATAATGTCAATTTCTTATAACAGATGGCTTGTTGATGCATTACATCAGTCAATGTTAATGTATACACACTAGGTTAAAATATATATACATGTTGTAATATACTCTAATATATACTTATACCCCATGTGTTATATAGTTATAGTATAATTACCAAAATGACAAAAATAAAATATCGAGTGAGTGACAGTCGGCGCCAGGACAGAAAAAGGTCCGAAAAACATGTCGGGTTCCCAGGTGTGCCCCCTTCTTGCTCCAATAGATCAGTCCGCATTAAAACACGAGGATTGACAGACCCCTCTCTACAGATCTGCCCTGACCGGCGTCGGCATCACTTACTCTCTCGCTAACTCTGTGGTGACATCCAACATGTCTCGTCCTTTGTGTAATCCTAATCCCGTCTGAACCCACTCTAAACAATGTGGCCACCACGACTGTAACCAACATGCCACACTACAGTCATCCTACAGGAATAAAACTACATTACAGCATATACAGATAGTAAGAGGGAAAGTATGTACAAAATACTATGTTCAATTAAATATAGGAATATAAGGCTTATATAACCAAGAACTTTTAGCATTCTTTGGATGGAGGTTCTGGGTATTTTTAGCTCTTGAGACAACCTCCTTGTTGATTTTTGAGGACTAGCTTCTGAAGATGCTTTAACTAGGTTTATATTAGTTTCACTAGTAGCAGAGTGTGGTCTTCCTGATCTAGAGAGATCTGCCACACTACCGTTAGTTTCACTTTTTTAAATTATTCTTGTTACGGTTGATTTAGAAGGTACAGAAGACTAAGAATGCTTTGACCATTGACGTTATAGAGTTGTGAAACGACCATGTTAATAATAGAGTTTGATAATTTTAATTATTTCTTTAATATCGAGGGGAATGACTGACATCTTCTGAATTACACTTTGATGGAATCTGAACACACATATGTTAATTAGACAAATATTATAAATAATTTATTAGTTTAAAATTTTTTAAAATAGTAACAGGACTTACGGGCCATCCTATATAGTCAATGAGACTATCCCAAGACGAAAGGTCCTCCTCCAGATAATCAGGGGGGTCTCCGTTTTCTCCCTCCACCTTAAGGCTCGATAAAAGCTTGTATATGAGGTCTTGCTTGACGTGAGAGTAGGGTTCCTTTTGGTTAGACTCTTCAAAAGATCGGGAAACTCCGCCTTTGCCGGTCCCAAGCCCTGATGAAAAAGGAGGAGGGGGAGCAGTAACAAGCTCGCTAAAAAACCTGGGTTCAGATGGCCCAACTGATAGTACCCTGTAAGGGCTCCTGATCCAGGGATACAGGATGAGCAGTGTTTGTACTCCATGTTAGGAGCAGCTGCACATGGCGTCTGTTCCTCATGTCAGAGGCGGCCATTTCTTTTGGAGCTAGGTCGGCCTGCCACTGAGTAGTGCTCCCAGTCTTAATGACAAAGGCAGACGCATTCTACTTCACCCAGTAATGATGGTTGTTAAGTCTCAAGCTCTACCAGCTTGATACCTTAATATGATTGAGTGGAGATAAGAAAGAAGAAGAAGAAGAAAATATCGGGAGACAATGAGTAAATTTCAGAAAAAAGTGTCCAAAGCGGTACTCGATATCAGGTCGTAGTTGTTGGATATCGGTAGTTTCACCATTCCTCCATTAAGCTTCTATAGCACGAACAAGATGTAAAGATCTAGTTGCTGTTGTGCAGAGAAAAGATGGTCGCCTTCTCCACCGCCTTCGCTGTCCTGCTACTGACCACTCTGGCCCACGCCGGGCAGATGGAGAAATACCTGGCTGGTGCCATGCTGGGCAACATGGGAAAAACCCATTTCATCCCAATCCCCATTCCCATCCCCATGCACCACGGTGGCCACTCCCTCATTTCCCTCCCGTGAGTACAGTACAAAAATGCTCTCAACATCTATTAGCAGCTCTTTGCCATTTCTATATAGCGATAGCTTTTGGTACCTTTGTGAAAAATTCGGCCGATTTCATTCTCTATCGTAGGATGTACTGACTGCTTTTCACATGTGTAGACATGTGGTGCACTTACAGTAAAAGCAGTCGCCAACTTCTACCCACCATGTTTATCAGGGCTTGTACCACGTGTACTAGGGATAAGCAAAAATAAAAGGATGTTCTGAAATTGAAGCCGTCCCTGTACTGATGAGATACATAACCTGAAGTAATGGTATTTAATAATATCATTTTATTCGCGATCGAACGTTATGGCCCACTGTACGTATTACATCCCAAACACGATGTGACGCCAGCCATCTCTGTCTTGAGTTCGATGTACCATCTCGGCAACCGTTAATCCAGTGAGTTCCTTTAATTGGTAGACAAAGCATGTCGGTGGGCGTCCAGGTATGCGTCTTCCAGAAGTCTTTCCGGTCATTATGGTGTACTCCATCCCCCTGCGATGTGACCGAAGAATCTCAAACAATTCCGTTGTACAGAAGTCGGTCATCTTCCGAAATCGATAGTTGTGATAGTATTGATGCATTCGTAATAGTATTTAGATTGGCTTTTTGTCTAAGTTGTTATTCTTTATTTTTCTATATGTCTTTCGTAGGCTTAAATACAAGCCTTGTATGTAAAGAAAATGTGTGAAGAAATTAGTATTTGATCTTCTAAACAAATCTTATTTGCGGACAATATGAAATTCAAATTCATGATACCCCTGAATATCAAAGAATTTTGAGAGTAGATGCTAGATATTCATTGGGACAAAGCTTAAAGAATGAAAGAGACAGAAAAGGAAATGCTCCAATGGTCCCCGATTCTTGCAAAAGTCCAACCCCATCAGCGAGTGCAAGTAACCAAACGGGGCTCTGGCACATTTGTAAGTGCAAAGTCGAACTGCTTTTCACATGTGGTGCACTTGCAGTAAAAACAGTCGCCTACTTCTACCTACCATGATTATCATGGCCTGTACCATGTGTACAAGGGATAAGCAAAAAAATAAGAGACAGAGGCAATTTTGTTCACACTTGGTTATCTCGTTTTTCTTCAATAAAGGTCACCGTATCAAATAACTTTCAGAGTAATTGTCTGAATTTCGATATGTACAGGCTAAAAGGTAATGACTTCCTTAAGTTTTGTCTATGAGTGGAAATTAAAAATATATTTTCCATACTTATAAAATGATAAAGGATAAGTTCATTGTCTTCCCTTCACCCTAAACTAACTTGGTCATGTATGTACAGGATGCAGTCCCATCACTATGGTAGCGGCGGGTACTTCTAAACTCTTAGACAACAAACACGACTGTATTATAATACCCTTGTACAAAACGTTTAAATAAAAATGTTGTGGGAAAAGACTTGATGTATTGAACTATGTTCACTAAGGACCACCCTGACAACTCACTTAATCAGAAGAGGAACAGAAGTGGCAATAATGTACAATTCAATAGATGTGAATCTTCTGTATACAAATTAAATGATGCAACATGTTTCTGGATATGAGTTTCTTTTCCTTTTTATTGCAATCTTAAGCTTTCGGGGATTTTTGCTCGTCTACAGAAGTACAAACTCTTTCATTATTCATGGTAAACGGTTTGCGGATTTCGACAATATAATAATCTCTCTTTGTTTGTACAATTAAATTAGCTGAAGAAGGGCTTGCCCGAAAGCTTCCTTAACCGCTATAATAATAAAAAGAGTTGCGGCGATATATGATTCTTCCTTCTAATCTTTCATTATTGTTCAGTTTGTACACCTGATAAGGCACAATTTGGATTATAGATTATAAACACAAGGTAAATAAGACCAAATCCAAATGAATAAATAGTGTGTGGCGTTTCAGTAACAGCGTTTTTACCATCTTCATACAAAAGTACTGAAAACAAAAATACATTCAGTACTTTTGTCTGAAGATGGTAACAACGCTGAAACGTCACACACTATTTATTTATTTGGATTTGGTCTTATTACCTTGTGTTTATACTCCTGTTTGTGATGCCTGAAAGCTTCAGATTGCAATAAAAATGAAAAGAAACCCCTCTCCAGAAACCTATTGCATTATTTAACTATTTACATACACAATGATACTAAACTAGCAACTATAAAACTCTTCTTATTTTATCTTCAAAGAATAAATTAAACATGAGACAATAACGCGCCATCTATATTCAAGAAATTAAACAATAGAGCATAATTTTTTTTTTAATTTCAAATCAAAAACATCTACATTGAAATATATAAACTGGCGTATATATTCCAATAGGGAAAACTAGATTTTTGGGAAAAGAGTTTCTTTATTTTATTCTTCTCTTCTTCTTTCTTATATCTCCACTCAATCATATTAGGGTATCAAGTCTGTAGAGCTACATAATGATTGGGTAAAGTAGAATACGCCTGCTTTTGATTGCTTGCTGTCCCCTAGTGAAACACCTGGCAATCTCTGGCCTTCCCTCAGTAGAGGACCTCCATTATTCCATGCATAGTATTTTTCAATTGACTATATCGAGAATTTAAATATTCCCTTGTAGATTTATTTAGGTGAAAACAAACCTTCTAGGGATATGTTTCTTTTAAAAATATATATATTTTTTCAAATATCTCTAGATTTTTTTCATGCCAGATTAGGGATGACCTCATGTGCGCGGTTCTATACCGCCCTGAGAGGAAGGATGTCCTCGAGATACACTCTCGCCTGAACACAAGAAAATTCTGTGCGAATTCCTCAACATTGCCATTGAGCATGTTACGGACACAAACTGCACAATAAGCAAGGTCCACACTAAGGGCGGCTTGTAGCTCCTGATCCCGACGTCCCTTCAGAGAAGTCTGGTGTAAATACTTTCTATTTCAATAACAAAGTATTTTTCTCTAAATTTATTATTTTGCTGTTGACTAGGAGTCAGTAAAGTTGTTAATTTTCATTATCTAGATTTCATGCCCAAAAGAGTTAGAGATCTGAATTAAATTTTTTGAATAGAAACGTATCCTTAGAAACCTAATGTTTTCACTTTAATATATCGAGCATGTCACAACAGGCTCATTTAATAGTATTCAGAAATCCAGACGCTATTCCTGGCTTAATCTTTGCCAGGAGGTTTCAGTTAGCGTGTAGTGCCATTCACCTTTTTATCGCCCGCATAAATAGTTCCTCAAAAAGCTTGCCTATTCACGAACACACGAAGCATCTCCGTTTTGAATCTATTTCAAAGAATAGATATAAGTATGAAACATTCCAAAGCTTTTTCCCGTTTGGAATTCCAACATTTTTCCGTTCAAATTTTTATAATGCCCAGTTTACAACGAACCATGGATCTTTTAAGGGATTTTTTATCAAAAATTGGAGCGGTTGAGGACTCTAGCTGTCATTGTGGCAACAAATTCCAGGACTCGAGACACCTACTGCTGGAATGCCCACTCTTCTTCACCGCTAGACAACAGACAATAAATAATGTTGTAGATCTATATCAATTTGTAAATAGCAGAGAGAATTATCATAGATTTAACTATTTTTGTAAATATATTTATGATTATCTTTCAAACCTGAAAGGTTCAGGTTCCTAATATATATTATTGTTTCTCTTTTTTATTTTTAATTACTTTTTCTTGTATAATATGTTTAAAACTGTTTCCGATTTAAAAAAAATGTAAATCGACGCAATTATCCCTAGCCGGGATATCGCGTTTTGTGTGTTGAAATGAATAAATAGTAGGAATTACCTAATATTATTACTGAGAAGAAACTAGAGCTAACGACGATGTGAGTTTATTGAGGAGTTATTAGCATGGCGATCTATCTGAAAATAACGTCCTTCATCGGGCTGTAATACGAATACAAGAAACTGGAGAGAGAAAGAGAATATGGTTTTACGGGTTACTAACCAAAGTGTATGATTTTCGATCCATAGAGAAACTGGAAGAGAAAGAGAAATGATATATATATACATATAGTAATTTTTGTATAGGTAGAAATCTATATTAATAAAATGCAAATTTCATAAGTGGTGTTCGCTAAAAACTTTCGTTACAATGCATCAATTTCGACCAAATTTTCAACATTTATGTAAAACGAGATGGAGCAGGTTTTGCTTAACATCAAAATATTTTTCCTAACTTTAACATGCGTAACTTCGCTGTTATCGATTAAATACAAAAAAAAATCAACAGAGTTAATTTTATTTATATATAAATACAAAAAAAAAATCAGCAATTCATTCAACTCAATCTAAAAAAATATTCAAAACAAGCAATTTTAAGATAACACCATATGTAAAAGTCGGCCAAGAAAACACAACAACGATATTACATCTTTCTCACATATTCACACACAATCTTGATTAATAATTAAAACTAATCTTTAACATTGTTTATTATACTTCATAATATATAATATTCGTTAGGCAAACTTTCACTCGGATAAAACCCGGGCGAAGCCGGGTACACATCCGCTAGTATTTTATAAAATTATAATTTTTATTTCAGTGGAAAAAATAGTTTTGTATACAGGGATTAGGAGGTGAGATGTCTAAGGGTGGGAAACAGATTGGGTGCTGTTCTGATTTAAAATGTGTAGGTACTGTGAAGGGAGGTCAATTTTGCGGTTGATACTATTAAGTTGGATTGGGGTGACGGCTTTTAAGAAGAAACGCTGCTATTTCTTATATTTGCTGGAAAAGAAGGAGTTCGAAGCAGCCAATGGGAGGCCGACGGAGGGGGCTACGGGGATGCAGCGGCTGGAATGGGAAAAACAAAAAGAGAAGAACTTGTAAACAACTTTCGAACGCGAGAATTTGCCCTGATCCCCGATTCTTATAGTGTAAATAAATTTAAATATATAATCCATTAAATAATACTTTATAATTTTCTTAATTTATGATAAATATAATTTTCCCTCCGTGTTTTCGTCGTATAATTTAAAAGTGGTATAAGCAGCGACACCTCAACCTTCAACCCCGCCGATCAAGAATAAAGGTGAGCAACTCCCTCTATATAACTTAGATCGTTGTCACAACACACAGTGGCGGTGAAATCACAATAATATTAATATAATGTGTTTTGGGTTGGTGTAAGGTCTCCAAAATCTACACTCTAGATAGTTTCCGATGGACCTGACTTCACAGACCCCTGGAGATCACGAGAGCTTACAGCAAGGTAAAAGAAAGGTTCTCTAACTAGATGGCATCAGATTCGTCAAATCTGGTGTTGTGGTATATTGGTGCATCTGAATCTATACCCACATATCTTAAGTGGACATTCAAGGGACTGAGGAAAAAGGTTCAATATAGGTAAACATAGAAACTGTATTTTACTACAACTTTCTACCTCAACTTTCATTGTTTATCAATCAGATATATTGTCTTAATGAAATTGTTTTGATAAAGATATGTTTTGAAAATTAAAAACTATTTTATACGCGCAAGATTCTTTTTGAAATTAAACAATTTCTACTGCCCTTACTGCAATGGAAAAATTAATTCCAAGAATCTAGCAACAGTATCACTATAAAAGGAAGATCGAAAAATGCAATATAACAGCGATATGGTAGATTAAACTGGCGAAACTGCTGGGAGGGTTCACCACTGAGCCAGGCCCTCCCATTAATTTTTCCATTGCAGTAAGGGCAGAATAAATTGCTTAATTTCAAATATAATCTTACGCGTCTAATATAGTCTCTAATTTTCATAACAGATGGCGCGCTTGTGGATCGTCAAGATATGTTTATTTCAAATATGATCACCATCCCCCCCTTTAAATTACAACGATGGTTTATAACCCTTTTAAAAAGAGAGAAAGCTGAGGTTTTGTTTTTGTATTCCTAAACATGAAAGTTGAAATTGTTTATAGTACCTTGTGCTAGAATCTATCAATTTAGATAATTAAATCTTCACTTGAAATTATTCGAAATATAGCGTTCAATATATTGAATAAGGGGAAATACGATTGTATGAAAAATACATTTTATAGAGGATAGGATTGTTAGATCGAGACTAGCAACAATGGGGCTAAAAAAAGCCTTCTCAGATAGTCACTGGAGAGTTAATAGCCTTCAAACGATATGATTGAATAGAAATAGGAAATGAGTAAATCCAAAGCTAGAATTGTATTTCCTTATATTTTTATCTCAATATATAATAATTAGCATTTGTATTAAGATTCCCATTGAGAACGCCCAAGAAAATTATTATTGGCAACGCTGACAAAGCAAATTCTGGTAGCCATTTTAAAGGCAGCACTTTGCAAATACTAAAAATTGATCTCGGCAACACCACTACTGTAAGATGTGGTCAATGGCACTGGCGAAGACGCGCGTTGAAGAAGAACAAGGAATTGATTAACTCGGAACCTTGGCTTCAAGATCTGGCCGCTAGATTAAAGGCCACATGTTGCAAAAGTCAATGAATTGATCAACTCGGCAATCACAGCTGCAAGATCTGATCGCTGGCTCTAGAGACTACACGTTACAAAAGCTCAAGTGTAGCGTGTATGGTTAGCTGGAAGTCATACTTCTAGTTATCCTGTTGAAGGGCATTTTGGCCCGAAAGCTAGAGAAATAAAAAATAGTCGAAGAAACCTATCCCTGGATTACTTTTTGATGTTATAAAAAAACTCAAGTAATTGATCGATTCTGCACCACAGCTTCAAGATCTGGCCGCTGGCCTTAAAGACCCCACGTTATAAAACCTCAAAGATTAATGAGGGCGCCACTGTGGCTGCAAGATATGGCTGCTGACGTTAAAGGCCACACGTTACAAAACCTCAATGAATGAGGGCGCCCACTGTGGCTGCAAGATCTGGCCGCTGGCTTTAAAGGCCACACGTTATAAAGTCTCAATGATTGATGAGGGCGCCCACTGTGGTTGCAAGATCTGGCCGCTGGCTTTAAAGGCCACATGTTACAAAACCTCAAAGATTGATGAGGACGCCCACTGTGGTTGCAAGATCTGGCCGCTGGCTTTAAAGGCCACACTTTACAAAACCTCAAAGATTGATGAGGGCGCCCACTGTGGTTGCAAGATCTGGCCACTGGCTTTAAAGACCACACGGTAAAAAACATCAACGATTGATGAGGTCGCCACTGTGTCTGCAAGATCTGGCCGCTGGCTTTAAAGACCACACGTTACAAAACCTCAATGATTGATGAGGGCGTCACTGTGTCTGCAAGATCTGGCCGCTGGCTTTAAAGACCACACGATACAAAACATCAATGGGTGATGAGGGCGTCACTGTGTCTGCAAGATCTGGCCGCTGGCTTTAAAGACCACACGGTACAAAACATCAACGATTGATGAGGTCGCCACTGTGTCTGCAAGATCTGACCCCGCTGGCTTTAAAGACCACACGTTGCAAAACCTCAATGATTGATGAGGGCGCCACTGTGTCTGCAAGATCTGGCCGCTGGCTTTAAAGACCACACGGTACAAAACATCAATGATTGATGAGGGCGCCCACTGTGGTTGCAAGATCTGGCCGCTGGCTTTAAAGGCCACATGTTACAAAACCTCAAAGATTGATGAGGGCGCCCACTGTGGTTGCAAGATCTGGCCGCTGGCTTTAAAGGCCACACTTTACAAAACCTCAAAGATTGATGAGGGCGCCACTGTGGCTGCAAGATCTGACCGCTGGCTTTAAAGACCACACGGTACAAAACATCAATGGGTGATGAGGGCGCCACTGTGGCTGCAAGATCTGGCCGCTGGCTTTAAAGACCACACGGTACAAAACATCAATGATTGATGAGGTCGCCACTGTGGCTGCAAGATCTGACCGCTGGCTTTAAAGACCACACGGTACAAAACATCAATGGTTGATTAGGGCGCCACTGTGGCTGCAAGATCTGGCCGCTGGCTTTAAAGACCACACGTTGCAAAACCTCAATGATTGATGAGGGCGCCCACTGTGGTTGCAAGATCTGGCCGCTGGCTTTAAAGACCACACGGTACAAAACATCTATGATTGATGAGGTCGCCACTGTGGCTGCAAGATCTGACCGCTGGCTTTAAAGACCACACGGTACAAAACATCAATGGTTGATGAGGGCGCCACTGTGGCTGCAAGATCTGGCCGCTGGCTTTAAAGACCACACGTTGCAAAACCTCAATGATTGATGAGGGCGCCACTGTGTCTGCAAGATCTGGCCGCTGGCTTTAAAGACCACACGGTACAAAACATCAATGATTGATGAGGTCGCCATTGTGGCTGCAAGATCTGACCGCTGGCTTTAAAGACCACACGTTGCAAAACCTCAATGATTGATGAGGGCGCCCACTGTGGTTGCAAGATCTGGCCGCTGGCTTTAAAGACCACACGGTACAAAACATCTATGATTGATGAGGTCGCCACTGTGGCTGCAAGATCTGACCGCTGGCTTTAAAGACCACACGGTACAAAACATCAATGGTTGATGAGGGCGCCACTGTGGCTGCAAGATCTGGCCGCTGGCTTTAAAGACTACACGTTGCAAAACCTCAATGATTGATGAGGGCGCCACTGTGTCTGCAAGATCTGGCCGCTGGCTTTAAAGACCACACGGTACAAAACATCAATGATTGATGAGGGCGCCCACTGTAGTTGCAAGATCTGGCCGCTGGCTTTAAAGGCCACATGTTACAAAACCTCAAAGATTGATGAGGGCGCCCACTGTGGTTGCAAGATCTGGCCGCTGGCTTTAAAGGCCACACTTTACAAAACCTCAAAGATTGATGAGGGCGCCCACTGTGGTTGCAAGATCTGGCCGCTGGCTTTAAAGGCCACACTTTACAAAACCTCAAAGATTGATGAGGGCGCCACTGTGGCTGCAAGATCTGACCGCTGGCTTTAAAGACCACACGGTACAAAACATCAATGGGTGATGAGGTCGCCACTGTGGCTGCAAGATCTGACCGCTGGCTTTAAAGACCACACGGTACAAAACATCAATGGTTGATGAGGGCGCCACTGTGGCTGCAAGATCTGGCCGCTGGCTTTAAAGACCACACGGTACAAAACATCAATGGTTGATGAGGGCGCCACTGTGGCTGCAAGATCTGGCCGCTGGCTTTAAAGACCACACGGTACAAAATATCAATGATTGATGAGGTCGCCACTGTGGCTGCAAGATCTGGCCCTTTGGGTTTAAAGGCCACATACTACAAAATTTCAAATAATTGATCAGAATGGAACTGTGGCTGCAATATCTAACCCCTGGTTTTAGAGGCCACACGTTTCAAAAGTTTTAAATGCCGCACGATAAAAAAGCTCAGGCCAGCACTGTGATCTGACTGCTGGCTTTAGAGACCACACGTTAATCAAGGCGGCACTGTGGCTGCAAGAGAGATATCGTTGACTCATCTCTATATAGGCAAGCAAAAGTTAAGTGTTATCCAATAAGATATCCAATTAATAGAAAAATAAAACGGAGATTGAAGAGGAGTATCTTGTGCGAATGCCTGTAGAAGGACGTCCGAAAGCTTGCTAATAAAATTTGCACAAGATACTCCTCTTCAATTTCCGTTTTATTTTTCTATTTGACTCGAAGAGTTTATTTTAGTCCTTATCCAAATCATGTACGCCATCTGGACAAAATCACATTGCAACATATCGCAATATGTCACCTTTATAAACAATTCATATTCATATTTTCTATTTTTACTGATCTTAAATTTATTATTATTATAATAATTTCAAATATTGCCGGTAGGATAATGATCGATAAAAATAAAGGTTGCCTCTCTCCCGTCAAAATAGGCACCAAAACTAAGCCCCATCTATTGACCATCTCCGCAAACTTATAATAAATTGTATTATAAATTACTTTATGTATTATTTACGAACGGAAAAATATGTCCAGGGTAGCCTAGTGGACATGGCATCTGCCCGGTAAGCGGAACACTGTGGGTTCGATTCCCATCCCTGGAAACTTTTATTTTTCCGTTTATCATTACTCTTCACAATTCATCTTTTCATACCTCATTCCTAAGGTTAGAAATAATCGTTATTTCTCCTTAAAATAACTTTGATTTTTCGTTTAAAGAAACTCATTCGGGATAATTTCCAAAATATATATTTGTTTGAATTTTCTTAATTTATCAAGAAAATGGATTGGCCAAATATATTATGGAATAACCACAATCGATATTTAGTTGATTTTTATTTCACTAGATGGTGTTCAGCCATCTAAAATGTCCATGTGTCCGGATTAGCACTTATTTTATGATTTATTATGAAACATTTTATTGAAATGCTATATGCGATTATAAGAGACTAGCGGACGTACCCGGCTTCGCCCGGGTTTTACCCGAGTAAAGGTTTGTCTAACGAACATTTGTTAAAACAATTCTCTATAAACTTATTTTAAAAAATAATAGATATATTTTGATAATTTGAAACTCGTAAATTTGAATCTCTCGATAAAGTGAACATTTTTTTCCGGTCCCTTGTCTCAAATAAATTGCTGTGTCATCCTGAATTTTGTCTTTCCTAATTTTCTACATTACAAAATCATCGTTTTATCTAGTGAACATTTTTCCCGGTCCCTTGAAAAATAATCGATAACTAACTTTGACTTGTGCGCAATTAATAGGTAGAAAAATCTTATTTTTGATAAATAATCTTTAAGATAATAAACTTAGTGATAATAAAACTTATAGATAAAAAAACTTGTTATCATCGTCGCAATGGGGGCGCTGCTTTCGAGTTAAATCTACAAATCTGCAAATAACTCTAAGGATATTCAAGATATTCAAGAAATTATTTTTCAGAAACCTTCCCAGTACTATACTAAATAACTTCCCAAAGTTTCATGGCGTTCTAATGAGTGGTTTGGTCAGGCATAAAGGACACACACACACACATACATTCATTTTTATATATATACTAGCGGACGTACCCGGCTTCGCCCGAGGTTTTACCCGAGTAAAGGTTTGTCTAACGAACATTTGTTAAAACAATACTCTATAAACTTATAAAAAATATATATATTTTGATAATTTGAAACTCGTAAATTTGAATCTCTCGATAAAGTGAACATTTTTTCCCGGTCGCTGTGTGCCGTGTCATCCTGAATTTTGTCTTTCATAATTTTCTACATTACAAAATCATCGTTTTATCTAGTGAACATATTTTCCCGGTCCCTTGAAAAATACTCGATAAGTTGAATAAAATCATGGTCGTGAATCTCTCGATAAAGTGATTATTTTTTCCCGGTCCCTGTGTGCCGTGTCATCCTGAATTTTGTTTTTCCTAATTTTCTACATTACAAAATCATCGTTTTATCTAGTGAACATATTTTCCCGGTCCCTTGAAAAATACTCGAAAAGTTGAATAAAATCAATATTAATCGGTACCCGAGTAAAGGTCTGTCTAACGAACATTTGTTAAAACAATTCTCTATAAACTTATAAAAAGAAATAGATATATTTTGATAATTTGAAACTGATAAAGTGATCATTTTTTCCCGATCCCTGTGTGCCGTGTCATTCTGAATTTTGTCTTTCCTAATTTTCTACATTACAAAATCATCGTTTTATCTAGTGAACATTTTTTCCCGGTCCCTTGAAAAATACTCGATAAGGTTGAATAAATTCATGGTCGTTTATGGAAGACTAGACGAATGGCCCGGGCAACGCCCGGGGTTTACCCGAGTGCGAATATATTTTAAAAACGTTGTCTTGGGTGGTCGCTATTGACAGGGTGGTCTGTATAGACAGGTGGATGAATCACACAGCTGATAACAGGGTTGTCTAGAGTAGTCGCTATAGACAGGGTGGTGGTCGCTATTGACAGGGTGGTCTGTATAGACAGGTGGATGTATCACACAGCTGATAACAGGGTTGTCTAGAGTGGTCGCTATAGACAGGGTGGTCTGTATAGACAGGTGGATGTATCACACAGCTGATAACAGGGTTGTCTAGAGTGGTCGCTATAGACAGGGTGGTGGTCGCTATTGACAGGGTGGTCTGTATAGACAGGTGGATGTAATACACAGCTGATAACAGGGTTGTCTAGAGTGGTCGCTATAGACAGGGTGGTGGTCGCTATTGACAGGGTGGTCTGTATAGACAGGTGGATGTATCACACAGCTGATAACAGGGTTGTCTAGAGTGGTCACTATAGACAGGGTGGTCTGTATAGACAGGTGGATGTATCACACAGCTGATAACAGGGTTGTCTAGAGTGGTCGCTACAGACAGGGTGATCTGTATAGACAGGTGGATGCATCACACAGCTGATAACAGGGTTGTCTAGAGTGGTCGCTATAGACAGGGTGGTCTGTGTAGACAGGTGGATGTATCACACAGCTGATAACAGGGTTGCCTAGAGTGTCCGCTATAGACAGGGTGGTCTGTGTAGACAGGTGGATGTATCACACAGCTGACAACAGGGTTGCCTAGAGTGGCCGCTATAGACAGGGTGGTCTGTATAGACAGGTGATTGTAACACACTGATGATAACAGGGTTGCCTAAAGTGACCGCTATAGACAGGGTGGTCTGTATAGATAGGTGGATGTATCACACAGCTGATAACAGGGTTGCCCAGAGTTGCCGCTATAGACAGGCTGGTCTGTATAGACAGGTGGATGTATCACACAGCTGATAACAGGGTTGCCCAGAGTGGCCGCTATAGACAGGGTGATCTGTGTAGACAGGTGGATGTATCACACAGCTGATAACAGGGTTGCCCAGAGTGGCCGCTATAGACAGGGAGGTCTGTATTGACAGGTGTATGTATCACGCAGCTGATAACAGGGTTGTCTAAGGTGACCGCTATAGACAGGGTGGTCTGTATAGACAGGTGGATGTAACACACTGCTGATAACAGGGTTGTCTAGAATGGCCGCTATAGACAGGTGATGTATCACACAGCTGATAACAGGGTTGTCTAGAGGGGGGTGGGCAGGGAGGTCACGTGTTTGCTGGCAGCCAATGGGCGCGCATTCTATCCGTGAGCTTCAGACAAACAGACAGAATAAGGCAAATATATAAGTAGATGGACGAAGTTCCCGGAGGTCATCTTGGGCAAGCTCCCGCGAGGCTTTTTTTCTTGTCTACTTGGCACAGCTGTGTCACCAACTCTGCCCTGATTGGTCGGTGGGTACTTGGACTGTCGGCCGGCGGCCGGACGGATCCATTCTCTCACGGGGTGGGGAAGACCTAAGCCTATCTCCGTCGCAAGGTGGCGCTGCTTGCGAGTTAAAGCTACAAATCTGCAAATAACTCTAAGGATATTAAAGATATTCAAGAAATTATTTTTCGTAAACCTTTCCGGGAATACACCTAATAATATCCCAAAATTTCATGGCGATTGGATGTATGGTTTTTGAATCCATAGAGGACACACACACACACAGACATTCATTTTTATATATATATAGATAGACTAGCGGACGTACCCGGCTTCGCCCGAGGTTTTACCCGAGTAAAGGTTTGTCTAACGAACATTTGTTAAAACAACTCTTTATAAACTTATAAAAAAAAAGATATATTTTGATAATTTGAAACTCGTAAATTTGAATCTCTCGATAAAGTGAACATTTTTTCCCGGTCCCTGTGTGCCGTGTCATCCTGAATTTTGTCTTTCATAATTTTCTACATTACAAAATCATCGTTTTATCTAGTGAACATATTTTCGTGGTCCCTTGAAAAATACTCGATAAGTTGAATAAAATCATGGTCGTGAATCTCTCGATAAAGTGATTATTTGTTCCCGGTCCCTGTGTGCCGTGTCATCCTGAATTTTGTCTTTCCTAATTTTCTACATTACAAAATCATCGTTTTATCTACATATTTTCCCGGTCCCTTGAAAAATACTCGATAAGTTGAATAAAATCATGGTCGTTTATGGAAGATGGACGTAGTTCCCGGAGGTCACCCGCCCCCCGCGCGCCAGGACCTCTTGATCCCTCTGATTGGCTGGCGGCCGGACGGGGGTGGGGTGGGGGGCTCTTGATCCCTCTGATTGGTCGGTGGAAACTTGGACTGACCGGCCGGACGGGGGGCGGGGTGGGGGGCAGACCTAAGCCTATCTCCGTCACAAGGTGGCGCTGCTTGCGAGTTAAAGCTACAAATCTGCAAATAACTCTAAGGATATTTAAGATATTCAAGATATTATTTTTCCTAAACCTTTCCGGGGATACACCTAATAATATCCCAAAATTTCACGGCGATTGGATGTATGGTTTTTGAATCCATAGAGGACACACACACACACACACACTCGAGCGTGCGGCCACGCTTTTGCGAGCTCCGCCGTTTTCGCCTCTGGAGTGTGTTTAAAAGGCGATTACCAGCACGAATTTGGTACCAATAGAAACCTCTCGATCCGCTGTACAAGCGCCTGAAAGGCCCAGCACAGGATCTCAACCAGGTGATGAATTAGCACCAAAAGACGAATCTGAGATGAATTTCTCTAAAGAAAATTCTATTCTCAAATCTCAAAAAGATGCAAATTCGCCGGCAGGCGACAAGCATGTAAATCCGGCCGCCGCGCGTGACGTCACCGCGCCGCCGACTGCTGCCTCTTCCAGCGCTGCAACAGCCAGCCCGGCCTCGCTCAACTGGGCCGACAGCGAGATGGTTGACGTGGACGACAACGAGGGTTTCACCGTTGTGAAGAACAAGAAGCGGCGCCGCACTTCAACAACGCCGGAGCGCGCCGCCAAGCAGCCTAGCAGGCCTGCTGAGAAGCCCAGCTCCCAGCAGCTGAGGCGGCCGACAGGGCCAAGAACAGTGCCGCCTAGGGAGATCAAGGCGACACGCGCCAACATCGCTGACGCCAAGAAGAGGCAGGCCACAACCGACCACGAGCACTACATCTTCGTGGAGCGGTGCCCAGAGATCCCGGACTACACCTACCTAAAGGCAATGTCCAGGCTGGTCGGGGGGCCGGATAAAATCACACATTTCGGCAAAATGAACGGCCATTTCCTCGTGGGCTTGGCAACCAAAGATCTTGTGCGCCATCTGGTGGAGAGCGACTTAGAGATCGGGGAAACGACCCTTAGGGTCTTCCCCTACCGAAAAAGGGCCGAACGGATCGTCGTCGCCGGCCTGCCAGGCTTCGTGGACGACTTCACCATCGTGAACGCCCTGAGCCAATACGGGAGGGTCACCTCCATCGTCCCCATCCTGATCAAGCTGGGGGAGTTCGCCTTCAACGACGGCCGCCGGGAGGCGTTCATCCTGCTCCACGAGGGAGTCAGGCTGGAGACTCTGCCCACCCGACTGACCATACAGTCCAAGGGAGACACCCTATCTGCCTACCTCTCCTTCGGAATCAAATGTTCCAAATGCGGAAGGCAGGGCCACCGCAGAGCTAGCTGCCCATCGCTCGCCAGTCGGAACTTCGACGCCCCAAAGCGCGTGGACTCCCCCGCCCAGATCCAGGCCTCTTCTCCTTCTCCCACCGTGCCTCAGCGAATTGGTCCACCATCACCCGTTCCCTCTCCACCAGCGCCCCTAGCTCCATCGGAGGAGGCACCTAATAATGCCCCAGTGACGCCCGCTGCTGCTGCTCCGGGTGCCCCAGCGCTCCATCCTGCGCGTCCTCTCCTGCCGCCTGGAGAGGCGCCGAGCTCCACCTGCTCAGCCTCCGACCCGCCCACCACACCAGCCCTGCCTCCACCGGTGCCCGCCGAGCCAATGGAGGTGGCTCAGCCTGAGGAGGAAGGCACAGGCTCCACCCAGGAAGGAAAGAATAAAATCAGGAAAGAGCTAGATGCCTGCCTGCGGCCGGCCCCCTCCACAATCTTTGACAAAACCAACCAAGCGGGTCTCGAAAAGGAGAGGGTTTGTAGCCTCCTCGTCTCCACACCGCACCTCAAAAAGCAACTCCCTAACCTTACACCCGCCCAGAGGACTGCCTTGTACGAGCTGGTCCAGGCCCTCTTTCGTAGGAGGCTCGACTCCAGCGGCTCCATCTACAAACGCCTTCGCCAGGCCCTGCCCCTGCTCCATCAAGGGACTTCATCATAGGCTTCACCATCGCCTCCATTAACGCGCGCGGGCTCGCTATTAGGAACAAGAGCCTAAGCTTTTGCCATCTCCTGAGACAACACCGCGTGGACATTGCGCTTGTGCAAGAAACTAACACCCACCACCTCGACGGCGCCCAAGACCTCTGCCTCGGCTACGATGCTATTACTGCCCCACCCGACGCAATATCGGGTTCGGGCCTCGCCTGCATCTACGCGCCGGGCGTCACCGTCTTGCGACACCGCATCCTGTGGCCGGGCCACATCGTCTTGGGCACCTTCAATGTCCACGGCCAGGAGATGACCGTCATAAATGTCCACCTCTCGCACGACCAGCGCGAGCGCATCGAGCAACTCCGAGTCATCGAGGCAGCCGCCGTTGAAGAAGAGGAGGAAGCCTGGGTCCTCGGGGACTTTAATATCAGGGACGACAGGAACCGCGACTCTATCTCCATGGCGGCCCTCGGAGCTCTTTGCGAGTCCGCCGCGCTCCTGGACGCCGCTCCCGAGTTTGACGCCGCCCACCTTCCGACCAGAGTCGCTGCACATGGCGACCTGATCGAGAGCAGTCGCCTCGACAGGATCCTCGCTCCGGCGCGCTTTCTGGAGGTCTCAACATCATATGCGATTGCTCCCTTCCACCTCTCCGATCATCGCATGGTGCTGCTCCGAGTGGGCCCTCCAGCCGCCCCCTCCCAACCTCGCGTGGCTGCTACGCTCCGCTCCGGGCTGGCCCAGGAGCACATGAACAACTACCTGATGGACATCGCGGAGGAAATATCCCTGCTCGATGCGCCTCAACTGTGGGACCGCTGGACACTAATCAAGGCCGGCATCCTCGCGGAGGCCCGCTCGCTCCACGATCCTCGCCACCACGATCGCGACGACAGCTACATCGGCAGAGCCCAACGCTACATCAGGGTACAGCTTGAGGCCTCGTCGACGAACGCGGATTACCCATCTCTCTCGGACCTCGCGCGCCTCACGCGCCACCGCCGCCCAGCTGTCACCACCATCAGGGACGAGAATGGCGAGGTCATCGAGGGCCCCGTTTTGCGGCGAAAGGCCCTGGACATCTTCCGGCCTCGCTTCGCCCGCCCGAGCTGCGACCCGGCGGAGTACGCGGCCTTCATCGGAGCTACGACCACCACTCCTATCGAACTAGGAGAAGAGGACCCACTCCACCGGGCTGAGGTCTCCGAGGCTGAGGTTGCCGCTGCCATCCGCCGCCTCCCTCGCGGAAGAGCCCCCGGCTGGGACGGTCAGCCCTGCGAGGTCCTCAGCACCTTCGAGGAATTCTTCGCGGTCGCCCTGCGACGTGTGCTCGCCGAGTCTCAGCTCCGCGGTGCCCTGCCTCCATCGATGCGCCGGAGCGAGATCTGCCTGGTCCCCAAGGCCCGCGGCGGCGATCGCGGTCTGGACGGCTACAGACCGATCTCCCTGCCTTCGGCCGACTACAGGTTAATCGGATCGATCCTGCTGGGCCGCCTCAGGCCCCACCTGCCAACTCTGGTGCCGGAGTGCCAGACGTACGCCGTCTCCGGAAGGTCCCCCTCCTGGAACATCGCGCGGGTCACAGACGCCGTCGAGGAGGCTACTGCCCGAGGCACGCCGCTGGCCGCGGTCTCCGTGGATCTGCAGTCCGCCTTCGACTCCCTGGACCGCGGGTATCTAATATCCCTCCTGGTGTCCCACCTGCGCCTCCCACCGGCCTTCGTGGGATGGATCCTTCTACTCTACGCCGGGGCGGACGCCACAATAAGGGTCGGGGGCTTCCAGACCGTCGCCTTCAAACTACTCAACGGCGTGAGACAGGGCTGCGCTCTGAGCGCGGCGCTCTTCAGTATCGCGACGGGACCTCTGCTGCGTCGCCTGGAGACGATACTCGGCGTGGGCAACGTCATCGCCTACGCCGACGACATCGTGCTCCTGATACACCGCGACGAGCAGTTCGCGAGGGCTGCCGCCATCTTCGAATCATTCCATCGAGCCTCGGGGATCGCGGTCAACTACTCGAAGAGCGCGGGCCTCTGGTGCGGCGCCTGGCGCGATCGCGGCGACTCCCCCCTCCGCGGTGCCTCCTGGTCGAACTCCTCGATCCAGGTCCTGGGGACCAGAATAGCAACCAGGAGCTCCGTAGTCCAGCGGGAGCAACATCTTCTGGCCCTCCTGGAGTCCGCCTGCAGAAGAACGACGCCCTTCACCCGAGGCCTCTCCCTTGTCGGGCGAGCCAGAGCAGCCAACTCTCTGGTCCTCTCCACCATTCAGCACCACCTCCACGCCTACCTCCCGGAGGCCTCCATCATCTCCAAGCTGCAGGCCCGCGTGGCCCGTTTCATCTGGGGGCCCGACCACACGGCGTGGCTCGCCTCCGGCATCTTAGCGAGGCCCGTTGTCACCGGGGGCCTCGGCTTAATAGACATAGGCACCCAACTCCATCTCGCCTGTCTAAAAGGTGTCCAGGTCGCGCTTCGAGGGGGGAGAAACGGCTTCTCCTGGCTGGTGACTAGCGAGGCCTGGCTCAGACCTCCACCGGACGGCACCACACTCCAGCCCCGGCGCCTCCGGCTGCTGAAACTATGGGAGGAGACCTCCGGCGTCCTGTCCCTCGACCTTCGGGCGGCACCCACGACCCAGCTGCTGGACCTCCCTATCATCGGCGGCTTCCGGTTCCTCCGCCCACCGAATCTCCTGGCTCCCTCGCGCTGGGTCGGCGCACGAGTCCGGGACCTGGGGGACGACGACCACCATACCATCGTAATACCCCACCCAACGCGCTCCGCCCTCGCCGACGCTGCTGCCCTCGCCGCCTTCTGCCGGAGGATCGTGGCGGAGAACATCCAGGCGAGCTACCGGGTTCCCAGCCTGGCCGAGGCCGTTGTCCTGCGCGGAACGACAAAGCCTCTCGCCCACATCACCACCCGCTCGGCCCGTCGCGCCCTGGATCGCCCGCGCCTTGCGGCCCTGCCCATCCACCGGCTCCTAGCAAGATGGACGCCCACCGTTGACGTGCCTCCCAGGGTGGATTGGACCTCCCTCCGACGCGGCGCCCTCTCGGGGCACAACGCCGACGTCGCCCTGCGGCTGGCCCTCCATGCCCTGCCTCATCCAGACCACCCAGCATCTGCCGGTCCCTCATGCCCTGCCTGCGGCTCCAGCGATGGCTCCCTGGGCCACCGATACTGGGGGTGCAGAACCATCAGACCCCTCATCCTAGAAGCCTTCAACATCATAGGCAGACCCCCTGACCTCCAGGCGTGGATATTCGGGACCGGCCTCGAGCAAGACGACATCTCCATCCTCTCGTCGGCCAAGTCTCGAGTCTACCGGCACTTCATCCAGGTTGGCCTTCTTGGCAGCGCCGAGGACCCCGTCATCGCCTGGCACAGGACTCTCGCCCGCTGGGGAAGACTCCCTGGCTGAATTGTATCTATTTCATCTGTATATATGTCCTTTTTAATCTTGTAAAAGTTGACTAAGGTCAATAAATGCTTTTCAATTGTCACACACACACACACAGACAGACAGACAGACATTCAATTTTATATATATAGACTAGCGGATGTACCCGGCTTCGCCCGTGTTTTACCCGAGTAAAGGTTTGTCTAACGAATATCTCGATAAAGTGAACATTTTTTCCCGGTCCCTTGAAAAATACTCGATAAGTTGAATAAAATCAATATTAATCGGTACCCGAGTAAAGGTTTGTCTAACGAACATTTGTTAAAACAATTCTCTACAAACTTATAAAAAGAAATAGATATATTTTGATAATTTGAAACTCGTAAATTTGAATCTCTCGATAAAGTGATCATTTTTTCCTGGTCCCTGTGTGCCGTGTCATTCTGAATTTTGTCTTTCCTAATTTTCTACATTACAAAATCATCGTTTTATCTAGTGAACATTTTTTCCTGGTCCCTTGAAAAATACTCGATAAGGTTGAATAAATTCATGGTCGTTTATGGAAGATGGACGAAGTTCCCGGAGGTCATCTTGGGCAAGCTCCCGCGAGGCTTTTTTTCTTGTCTACTTGGCACAGCTGTGTCACCAACTCTGCCCTGATTGGTCGGTGGGTACTTGGACTGTCCATCCGGCCGGCGGCCGGACGAATCCATTCTCTCGACGGGGTGGGGCAGACCTAAGCCTATCTCCGTCGCAAGGTGGCGCTGCTTGCGAGGTAAAGCTACAAATCTGCAAATAACTCTAAGGATATTAAAGATATTCAAGATATTATTTTTCGAAAACCTTTCCGGGGATATGCCTAATAATATCCCAAAATTTCACGGCGATTGGATGTACGGTTTTTGAATCTATAGAGTACACACAGACATTCATTTTTATATATATATATAGACTAGCCAAATGACCCGGGCAACGCCCTGAGAGATCTCTCAGAGTTATTTTCTGAATCCCGATATATATATGCTATAAGGTACAACTTCCTTAAGTTTTGTCTATCAGTGTAATAGTAACAACGCTGTTACCGAAACATCACACACTATTAATTTATTCAGATTAGGTATTATTTTCTTGTAAAAGATATAGACATTTCATTCAAGACACAGATGTCTGGTCTCCTCTGGTCACTCAATTATAGATGTGGACTCTCAGAAAATAAAGAAAAAATTGGAGATTTCAAAATATGGACCTGAAGAAAGCTAATCAGAATGCCATGGACAGATAAAAAAAAAGACAAATATTTATATATTGAATGAAATTAATCCTGGTAGATAGCCATAATCCCAAATATGTAAACAAAGACTGACCTATTTTGGACATACAGTATAACCTCGTTAATTCGACACACCTCAATTCGACACTCGGCGATAATTCGACCATGTTCTGATGTCCCGACCTCCGGCCTATCAAATAACAAACCATAATTCGACATATCGATAATACGACACTTCCGATAGTTCGACCATTTTAAAATTCGAATTTCGACAGTTGAATGTTTTTTACTTACAACTTTCCGCTAAAAAGCTATTACGGTGGCGATCGGCGGGCGCCGATAGCATCGCGCGCGCACTTTTGGTTTCTGTTAGTTTAAGTTTCACTTTTCAGTGCCATTGCGCAATGTCGCGAGTGTTGTTTTTTTTTTTTGTGTTTTTTTTTTTACGCTGGGATTTAGGCTTTGTGCCCTAATTAACAATAATATTTTATTTTTAAATTTCAGCATTAAAATATTTTAGTTATTTTAAAATTTACAAATAATTTCCTTTTAAATAAATAAATCTTTATAAAATGTAGCCACAATGATTATGATAACATTTTATTTCAATATTCCATTTGTGTTATTATAAAATATTTAAACACAAAATCAATAATACCTGCAGCAGCAGTGGATGACTTTAATACATTAAAATTTATTTATTAAAAGACATTTCAGAAGAAGAAAGACATGCATGTTTTTTCAAAATGACCGTCTGGAATACATCCTGAATAGGATTTCAGTGCAAAAACAGACATCTATAAAGGAATTTTTTAAAAGATCTCTTCATGATAATTTTTAAATAATATTTTAAAATTTTCTTTTTATATTTACCATATTTATTTCCTTTCAACTGCTATATTTTTCAATTAGAATAAAATATTATTTAATATATTTAATATTTTAATGTCTGTAGAGTTAATATTTGATTATATTACTGAAAAGAAACACATTGCCAGTAAATTTATTTGTTACAATTATTTATGTTTCTAAAATATGTATTAATGCCATTTTGTCCCTGATACTAAAAGTTAATCATGAAAATAAAATAAAAACACACAATGGTTTCAATTAATATCATTAATTTATATTACAAGGCTATTTTTAAAAAAATATTATTTTAGCGAGTTAGATGATTACCTAATCATCTCACCTTAATTCAACACTTCCTTTAATTCAACCGAAAGCTCTGATCCCTTGGGGTGTTGAATTAAAGAGGTTCGACTGTAGTTTGAAATAAGATTTATACAGTATAACCTCGTTAATTCGACACACCCCAATTCGACACTCGGCGATAATTCGACCATGTTCCGATGTCCCGACCTCCGGCCTATCAAATAACAAACCGTAATTCGACAGTATCGATAATACGACAGTTCCGATAGTTCGACCATTTTAAAATTCGAATTTCGACAGTTGAATGTTATTTTACATGCAACTTTACCGCTAAACGGTATTACGGCGGGCGCCGATCGGCATCGGCGGGCGCCGATCGGATCGCGCCTGCGCACTTTTGGTTTCTGGTTAGTTTAAGTTTCACTTTGCAGTGCCGTTGCGTAATTTCGCGGATGTTATTGTTGTTTTTTTTACGCGGGAATTTCGGCATCATGCGCTAACTAATAATAATTTTTATTTTTAACATTGAAATATTTTAGCTATTTTTAAATTTATAAATAATTTCTTTTTAAATAAATAAATCTTTATAAAATGTAGCCACAATGATTATGATAACATTTTATTTCAATATTCCATTTCTGTGTTATTATAAAAGATTTAAACACAAAATCAATAATACCTGCAGCAGCAGTGGATGACTTTAATACATTAAAATTTATTTATTAAAAAAACATTTTAGAAGAAGAAAGACATGCATGTTTTTTCAAAATGACCGTCTGGAATACATCCTGAATAGGATTTCAGTGCAAAAACAGACATCTATAAAGGAATTTTTTAAAAGATCTTCATGATAATTTTTAAATAATATTTTAAAATTTTCTTTTTATTTACCATATTTATTTCCTTTCAACTGCTATATTTTTCAATTAGAATAAAATATTATTTAATATATTATATTTAATATTTTAATGTCTGTAGAGTTAATATTTGATTATATTACTGAAAAGAAACACATTGCCAGTAAATTTATTTGTTACAATTATTTTTGTTTCTAAAATATGTATTAATGCCATTTTGTCCCTGATACTAAAAGTTAATCATGAAAATAAAATAAAAACACACAATGGTTTCAATTAATATCATTAATTTATATTACAAGGCTATTTTAAAAAAATATTATTTTAGCGAGTTAGATGATTACCTAATCATCTCACCTTAATTCAACACTTCCTTTAATTCAACCGAAAGCTCTGATCCCTTGGGGTGTTGAATTAAAGAGGTTCGACTGTAATATGGTTAATCCTCCAGGCGGTTTCGCCAATTTAATCTACCAGACCGCTTCTTTAGAGCTCTAATACTGTATTGGATCATTCTGTCTTCACATGCCACACTGAAGGGTGGAATCCTAGAAATGAAATTGATCAAAGCGCTGGAAAATGAATGCAATGACGTTTGATCAAGGTCTTTTCATTGGTTTATATAAATTCTATAAGGCCGCAGTCACCGTTCGAAGGAGATTAATAGAATCGCCGAATGTCGTGGTCCATTTGGATGAGGAAAGTGAAGACTAGAACGCAGCTGATTCCACACTCGCCTGTTCAATGATTCGCTAACCTTGACGTATGCGCGAAGGAACGTGTGGTCATTGGACATGCGTCACACCAGGAGGCTGTTGTTGGGTGCTGCGCTGCCTGGAGTATAGGAACTCCATCTTTTATTTCTTCCAGTGGTGAATATGTATAAGACCAGTAGTCTTAATAAAGCTTTGTGTGTGTGTGAATCTTAGAAATGGTATTTAAGCAATATAAGTAACATTTTTAATCGCAGTAAGGGCAGTAGAAGTGAGATTTATTTATGAAAAGAAACATTAGCAACTTAATGTTTTGTTATATATGGATGGCGCGTTATTGGTTTGTATTAATGTACAGTCATACCATGCATGATAGGTGAGACTGGTGAATATTGTTGCATCATGGCTAATGCACCTATTTTAATTTGTAATATTATTTTTCATATATTTTAAATTCAAATTTATATTTCTTTATTTTATATATTAAACAGAATATATATATATATATGAAAAAACAATAGAAAAAAAATTAAAAAGTGGGCCAAGTGTTGATATTAAAAATAAAAAAGGCATATCCTGACCAGGAACACATGTGCTTTTCAGAAGGCAAAGCGCCATCTAGTGTATCAGTGGTAGAGCCTACTCAACGCTGACGAGCGCCAACAGTGCGAAACGTGTTCGTTGATAGCTTTTCTTGATTTATCAAGAAATTGGGTTGGCCAAATATCAAGGAACAGGCTAAATCAATGTTTAGTTGATTTCTGTTCCACCAGATGGAGCTCTGCCTTCTGAAAAGCACATGTGCTCCTGGCCAGGATATGTCTTTTTTATTTTTAATATATATATATATTATAAACAGATTATGTATTATGAAATCACCATTCGTATTTTGGTACACTGTGTGACTTCACTGCTCTCTTTGATGTGAGAAATAAATAAATTATTCTGGAGGCTACTTAAAGTTATCTCATTATTCCATTATCTAACCTTGTAGGATGGTTGAAACACGCTCTGGTAAGATACAAGACTCAGCACAGGAGAGAATCAAGGTTGAAGAGTTTGCCAAACCACAACCTGGTGCAACAATATTGCCCAGGTAAAGTTGATGAAATTTGAATACATGATTTTTAAGGGTTTAGAACAATGAAGACCTAACAAAATCATTTTAATTTTCCATCCCAACAAAAATATGGGGAACAAATTCACTAGAGCTGAGTTGCAACAAGGAAAACATAAACGTTTTTTCATAATATTATCCTTAGTACATGTGGTACAGGCCATGATAATCAGTGTGGGTAGAAGTTGAGACTGCTTTTACTGTAAGTGTACCATATGTCTACACATGTGAAAAGCAGACACATAAAGGTAGAGAGAGCTACAACAGAAAAATGATGATCCTGCAGAAACAAGACTTCTTCTATTAGAAATTTGAAATATTTTTGACGTGTTTATCAAACTATTATCTACTGCTCTTACTGCAATGATTGAATAACGGGAGAGCCTTGCTCATCAGTGGTAAACCCTCTTAGCATTTTTGCTAGTTTAATCTACCATACCGCTGTAATATTGCATTTTGCTGTTTTCCTTTTATACCAATACTGAAGCTATATTCTTGGAAAGGGTATTTTAAATAAACTATGGACATAAGCTTTGAGGACAGTAGAAATACAAATAATTATAAATATATAACATACTTCAAGCATTGCTCTTCTTCGAAAAAGGAGGAGGGGGAACAGTAACAAACTCACTAAAAAACCTGGGCTCAGCTGGCCCGGCTAATAGTACCCTGTAAGGGCTCCTGATTCAGGGATACAGGATGAGTTTGTACTCCATGTTAGGAGCAGCTGCACATGGCGTCTGTTCCTCAAGTCAGAGGCGGCCATTTCTTTTGGAGCTAAGTCGGCCTGCCACTGAGTAGTGCTCCCAGTCTTAATGACAAAGGCAGACGCATTCAACTTCACCCAGTGTGGAGATAAGAAAGAAGAAGAAGATTGCTCTTCTGAAAATTGTAAATAAAGTCTTTTTTAAACATTTAATATATGCATAATGGTATCATCTGTTATAAGAAATTTGAACTATTTTTGATGCGCTTCTTTTTTAAATGAAATAATTTTAGACTTCCTAACATAGCTTTTCTGCAAATTGTAAATAACATCTTTTGTAACATAATATTAATATGATACATTAGTGCACCATCTGTTATAAGAAATTTGAACTATTTTTGATGCGCTTCTTTTTTAAATGAAATAATTTTAGACTTCCTAACATTGCTTTTCTGCAAATTGTAAATAACATCTTTTGTAACATAATATTAATATGATACATTAGTGCACCATCTGTTATAATAAATTTGAGCTATTTTTGATGCATGTTTATTTTTGAAATAATTTTAATAAGACTTCTTCTAAATGGAAGAGTTTGATCCTCTTCCCCCCAGCTCTCAGAGTGCAGCTTGTGATGGACCAGTCTGGACACTACACTAAACCAGTGGTTAGAAAAGCTGAGAAAATTAAACCTAATGGAGATCGTTTAAATGGCTTGAGGAATAAGCAACAACATCATTCAAGTGGTAGAAGGGATAGATGGTGAAGACAGAGACGAGATAAAGTATAAAAACTTTTATTTTAAACCTCTATATAATCTTAACAAGAATTTCTCAAAAAAAAATCTTGAGACGTATAAACTAGATTTTGATATTTATATGTGGAGGGGGGGGGGAGCTGCAGCCGACATGATTTAGGGCTAGGTGGTGACGGTAGGAGTCTCCTGGTTCTCCTTCCAAGTGGACTCTCCGCCTTCGTAGAATTCCTTCTTCCAAACTGGAGCTGAGGCTTTAATGGTGTTGATGGCCCACATCACTGACTCCTGGGCCGCCCGCCGGTGTTCGCTGGCCGCAGCAATGGCGATGCTTGCTTCTCCAGGAGGTACGTCCCCTTTCCGCATCACAATGGCCACCTTCGCTACGTTGTGGGACTTGTGCATCACCTGAGCCACGCGGGCAATCTCCTTCAACACCATACTGTCATACATCTCGTAGTAGAGCTTGGCAACCTTACGACCCTCGTCCGAATTGACACGGGTGGTTCCCATGAAGAGTGAGATGGCGCCGCACTCGGTGGATTTCACTTTCTCCACCACCTGGTCCACATTGATCTTGTCCTCCTGGATCCTGAGGTAGTCCGATGGAGATTTAGATAAGGCTTTTGCTGGCCCGCTGGCTTGCATCCTCAGCCTTGCTGGAACACAGCAAATTGGTGGGCCAGCCATCAACAGGATATAGGCATGGTAGCATCAAATAGATTGCTGTGAAGGCTGCTTTTAGCATATTCAGATAATTAACAACTAATCAAAGACTAAAAATTCTATATCCCAGAGGTATTAGTTTTATTTTTTTATAAATATATTAATAAAATAAGACCTAATCCAAATAATTTAATAGTGTGTGACAATGCTGTTGCCAAAATGTCACACACTAATAAATTATTTGGATTAGGTCTTATTTTCTTGTATCTAAAATCCAAATGGTGCTTTATCATAAATGTGTATATATTTATAATTTACATAACACACCAAATGCCAATAATACACAAAATTCTTGTTTGAATATCCTTATCAATTTGCATATTGTGACATGTGGAACAGCTCCATGTTTTGTACACAGATTTTGCTCTGAAAGCTTTCCTACTCTTCTATTAATGTTTATAGAAGTTATTTTATTCTATATTTATATTTGAATCTTGGTTAATGGATTTTCCTATTTGTATATAAATATCCCTAATGTTTTCTTTTTATGAACATCAACCATTGATTGAGGACTGTCCAATGATGATCAATGAAAAAAAGGTGACAATAGGGAAGTTTTTCTTTTTTTTTTTTTGAAAATTTCATTCATAAAGTGTAGTGTAACCATCTAAATTTATATAATTCATCACTGTATTTGGGAGGACAAAGTCTGACTATCATGTGGTGGATAGCCAACCAACGACAGCAGCTCCCCATCATGGAGAGTTATGGAGTATGGACACTGTATTTGGTTCTAGAGGCCCTAATACAGCATCATCTCCTACAAGAAAATAGGACCTAATCCAAATAATTTAATAGTGTGTGACGTTTCGGCAACAGTATTGTCACCATCATCAGACAAAAGAATAAAGATTTTTTTTCTTTTGTCTGATGATGGTAACAATGCTGTTGCCGAAACATCACACACTATCAAATGGATTAGGTCCTATTATCTTGTATCTATAATACAAATTGTGCTTTATCAATATCATCTCCTTTATCACATCAGGGAATATGGTCATACTTGAGAGTAAAAATGATGTCCTGGGATGGGGCAGACAACAACAAAAGCTGATTTCCAAAAAATGTCTGCTTAATTTTTTTTGCAGTACACCTATTTTCTACTGCATCAAATATATTGCCAAAAGATTTGTGCTCATTACTAACATATGTCAGAGTTTGAAAGAGATTGTGTCTTTGGTAGGGATATATAGGATGGTTGGTCAAATCAACTAATCATATGTGTCCAAGTGATGCAGCTATAAGACAATGTTAGCAAGAGTGGGTCAACAACGGAAGAATGCAATGTAAGGACAGTAGTGGTCGACCAAGGAACACAACATAAGAAGAGGACAGAGAGATTGTCAGAACAGCTGTTGCAGCACCGGATTCGACATTATCTACCATCCAACATGTAACCAGCATACAAATGTCCAAAATAACCATCAACAGCAAGGTCATCAGATCTCTCACCCATAGAGGACATCTGGGACATAATGGAGGCAAATGTAACCATCCCGGAATGTTGACTATTTAGCTCGACAGTTCAACTTTGCACTTACAAATGTGCCTGTTTGGTTACTTGCACTCGCTGGTGGAGTTGAACTTTTGCAAGAATTGGAGACCATTGGAGAATTTTTTTTTAATCAGAAAAAAGTAACCAATGCGGGAATCGAACCCTGGTACTAGTGGTGATATGAAATGAGCCACACCAGTTTTAGCAAATAAAGGCCAATATTATGGAATAAACCTAGGTCAGCCTTTAGTTGGTATTTATTACATTAGATGCCATTTCTGCCAACTAAAAATTCTCATTTGAGTGGTGAAGATTGGCTTCTTTTTTTTTTCTATATCACTATCTAACCTTCCTCTCCTTTTTTCTTACTTATTTCTTTTAATGTTTCAGCATATTTATGCAAATTTGGACTTAACTACCTATTTCTTTCTCTGGAAGGAAGCTGTTAAATCTAATAATTCTTGCGCATTTCTAAATATAAAAATAAAGAAGGCATATCCTGACCAGGAGCACATGTGCTTTTTAGATGGCAGAGCACCATCTAGTGGAACAGAAATCAACTAAACATTGATTTAGCCTGTTTCCTGATATTTGGCCAACCCATTTTCTTGATAAATCAAGAAAAATGTTTTTTTTTTTCTATTATTTTTTCACATTTCTAAATATCGTCCCTACAACTGCAAACTATCGAATGTGAAAAATTCAATTTTGAAGGAGAGAGAAATGAAGAGACCATGTGGCCTACCCTCAGTAGAGGAAGGCATTGAAGGAGGGAGAAATGAAGAGACCATGTGACCATTATATTTGTATATATCCAAAATACTGTATTAAGAAAAAAGGGGGGCATAGTTGAGAAATTTCAATAAAAATCCATATATTTTTTTGAAAACCATCATGTAGTGCCATCTATTCAATGGATGACCATCATTTCACTCTTTTCTGAGCAATTAATTTCTTCACACCTTAATTCCAGACCGTTCTGTTAGATTATCAAACCAATCCTTCCTTGTTCCAACTCTTCCTTCATTCTTTTTTTTTTCGCTTATCCCTAGTACATGTGGTACAGGCCATGATAATCATGGTGGGTAGAAGTAGGCGATTGCTTTTACTGTAAGTGCACCACATGTCTACACTTGTGAAAAGCAGTTAGACTTTGCACTTACAAATGTGCCAGAGCCCCATTTGGTTACTTGCACTCGCTGTTGGGGTTGGACTTTTGCAAGAATCAGAGGCCATTGGAGCATTTTTTTATCAGAAAAAAAAAAGAGCCTAATGGGGGAATTGAACCCTGGTTGTAGCGGTCGAAAACCAACGGTTTAGAATATCCTTCCACCTAGCCCCCCTCATTCATTCTTCAATGTGGCCAGTAAGATCAATAGATGATTTTCTGATCCTCTGAATACATGACTTGCACACTTCCAATTCCTTATTGTTGTTTCTTATCCCCTTGTGCAAAGATTACTCAAAATCCATCAGTCCATGATCCTCAAGCTGTTTGATGATAAGCAGCGGCCTCCAAATTCACTAAAATGATTATAATCTTCATTAATTCTTCTCCAAACTTCTTCATTTGTCATGATAAGGCACAATTTGTATTATAGATTAGAAACACAAGGTAATAAGAACAAATCCAAATAAATAGTGTGTGATGTTTCTGTAACAGCGTTGTTACCATCATCCGGGATGTATACCATAGGTGATGGTAACAACGGTGTTGCCAATCATCTAGCACTATTTATTTATTTGATCTTATTACAATAAGGCACAATTTGGATTATATACACAAGGTAATAAGACCAAATCTTAATAAATAAATAGTGTGTGACGTTTCGGTAACAGCGTTATTACCATCTTCAGACAAAAGTGCTGAATCTGCATTCAGCAATCTACAATCTGGATTCAGTACTTTTGTCTGAAGATGGTAACAACACTGTTACCGAAACATCACACACTATTTATTTATTTGGATTTGGTCTTATTACCTTGTGTTTTTGATCTTAATACTTTATGTTATGTCATCCACCCATTTAATCATGTCAATTGTTCTAGCCTACCTGAGATGTCAAACACGTTTGTTTTCTTTACTCCAGTTGTTCATTATCAACAAGTTTCCCATTCATACAGGAAACCAACCAAAGAAAACATTTTGGCATCCTTTTCTTCAGTTTCATATTTAAAGATCTTCTTAAAAGCTCTTTTTTTTTTCCACAAAAAGTATCTTTTTGCCTTTGCAATTTTAAAACTCCATTCTTCCATCCTCATTTATATGGTACTAAGACAAGTGAAGAATTTTTAACCTGATAAGGCACAATTTGGATTATAGATTATAAACACAAGGTAATAAGACCAAATATAAATACAGTTAAACCTGTCTATAGCGCCCCCTCTAAATAGTGCCTTCCTCTCTATAGCGCCCGATTTTAAATACATAGTACGATGCGATTTACATTAAAAGTGACCTGTCTATAGCACCCCCTCTCTATAGCACCCTATTTTGGTGAGTCCCAAGAGGAGGCGTATAGACAGGTTGAACTGTAAATAAATAGTGTGATATTTTGGTAACAGCATTGTTACCATCTTCGGAAAAAGATTCAGACAAGATATTCAGTACTTTTGTCTGAAGATGGTAAAAATGCTGTTACCGAAACGTCACACACTATTTATTTATTTGAATTTGGTGTCTTATTGCCTTGAATTTTTAACCTACTCACATGCCACGAATATATTTATATCGCATTCTTCAAGTGAATTATTTTTGATAAAGCACAATTTGGATTATAGATTATAAACACAAGGTAATAAGACCAAATCCAAATTAATAAATAGTGTGTGACGTTTCGGTAACAGCATTGTTACCATCTTCAGACAAAAGTACTGAATGAGAATTTTTACCACAGCATGTTTTTATCTGCTATCTTGTTTACACACTTAATAACAGTAAACTATTTAAAACATGCTGTGGTAAAATTTCTCATTCAGTACTTTTGTCTGAAGATGGTAACAACGCTGTTACTGAATCATCACAACACTATTTATTTATTTGGATTTGGTCTTATTGCCTGGTGTTGAATTATTTTTTAAAATGCCACGTTTTTTTTTTTTTTTTTTTTGTCTTCTTTAAGACTGAGTCTCATTTCATAAACGTCTTTCAAGTTTTATAGAAACAAGAAAATAAGACCTAATCCAAGTAATTTAATAGTGTGTGACATTTCGGCAACAGCATTGTTACAATCATCAGACAAAAGAATAAATTGATAAGAATAAGGATAATTGTGCTTTATCGTCTTTCAAGTTTTTAAAATTCTGTTTAACGCCTTCTTTTCAAGAAGAAGACATGATAGTGAAATTGTGGAGAACAGGAGATATACATGGAACAAGAAAAGAAAGAAATTTATGTATACATGATATATAGATATTACAAGAGAAGGAACCACCAGAAGGAATCAAATCACCAAAAACTTTGATTCCTTCTTCAATATAATATATATACAGAATTTTGAGTGGCGCTGATTATAATCTGGTTAACCAATAATTAGGTATATCTTGGATGGGTTTATTGAGGACAAAATCAATGTGATATTTTGATAAACTGAACACTTTTCAAAAAAATAAAATATGACCTAATCCAAATAATTTATTAGTGTGTGATGTTTCGGCAACAACATCGTCACCATCATCAGACAAGAGAATAAAATCTTTTATTCGGCTATATTCTTATATACATGAAAAAATGAAAGAAAAAAAAAAAAGATAAAAAGATCAGGTGTTGAAATCAAAGATAAAAATGGCCTATCCTGACCAGGAGCACATGTGCTTTACAGAAGACAGAGCGCCATCTAGTGGAACAGAAATCAACTAAACATTGATTTAGCCTGTTCCCTGATATTTGGCCAACCCAATTTCTTGATAAATCAAGAAAAGCCATC